>JAMKCH010035428.1:0-14286 GCA_023653785.1 Ophioderma brevispina
CACATACTGCTGAATTTATTCATGTAACATTTGCTTTGAAAAAAAAACCTGATGCTAATATTTTTTTAAAGCAAGCTCACCCTGGTTTTAATAGACATACTCTGTCGTCATGTGAGTGCAACAAAGTCGTAAGTACAATAGCTGCCTTTTGTCAGAAATTTCCATCAATCATACTATTATGCCAAGTCTTTGGTGACGAGTTGCCTGCACTGATTCTATAGGAAAGATAAATTGAGCTATCCTAATAAGTGGTAGCACACATATGTATCACATGGAAGCTATTGCATATACGACCGTGTTCCACTCACACGACGATGTATTCTAAAAGCAAATCACTTGATAGCTTGTCATCTTTTCCCACAGTGGCCAGATCACGCGATGCTGGTGCACGGGCCTCTCTCTGGAAAGATAAAAATCTATTAATTTTAGAACATTGAATCGGGTGAAGTGGAAGGAGGGAGTAAGGGCGATTGCTACGAATGTGAGGTGAATCCGGCCACCCCCGGTTTGCGGGGACAAAACCGAATTTAAAACTTTGGTTTTACTACTACTACAGAGAACTACTCCCAATATTGCAAAAACATACAGAATTTCAGAAAAATATGGTACATAGCTAGCCCTCTCTGTAGTTACAACTGAAAGATTTGAGTAAAAGTCCCTTTTTTTTGGAATACGGCCAAAAAGTGTGCAAATTTCCTGTAGTTTGCGAGCATATTACCATTTCTACTAGACTGCACATACAAGAGAGTCTAAAAATCTAACCTAATGGCCATATTTGTAGGCACTTTGGATTTTGATGCTGAATTAATCATTTAAATTAATTTTGACATATTTATATTTACTTTCAGACCTGCTTTTACTGTGTGTTTTATCTGGGTTAATGGAATAAGCTATGATGAAATAGATTAGGTGGTTAAGGGTATAATGGTAGCTATGCCTAAATTTTAAACAAGTTTGGTATCAGTCTTCAGCGTAGTCTCTTTTGTGGCATAAAACACTGAAATGCATATTTTTGGCTATATTCCAACAAAATTGACAGCCCCACAAAATGTTCAATTAAAGTCCCAGGTAAGACTTGACTATTGCATTAGGATCTAGTACAATTCCCACCTTCTCTTTTGTATTTATTTTATTTCAAAAATTAAGTGTCGGGGTTTTTTTGGAATTGGGATTACATGGTGTATTTTGAAAGCAGAGCAATATGTACGTAATTAAAGATAAGTTTTGGAGAGGGATTTTATTGGTTACTTAAACGGCACTGGCACATTTTCACAAAATATGAAATTTCTTCAATTTGTTCTCAAATGATAGTCTAGGCCATTGGAAGAACAGAGATATATTTTACACATAAAAGTAACATACCCCAAAACAGATAGGGACATTGATATGAGGATAAAGACATCCAGGTAATTTGTAGGCCAACTTTTAAGTTTTCCATAACTTTAATCAAGAAATGTGTATATTACATGAATATTTTGACTCGTACTCACTGATATTAAAACCACAAAGGTTATAGATCGATCAAACAGTGTGCATAGCGTTGGAAACATGCATACGGCGTGCATGTTCTTGTGTTAAATGCCGTTTTCGCCGTCTGCTGAATTTAACATCGCCGGCGACACTAAATTATAAAATCGTTCTGTTTACCCATAAGGAAGCTGATTTGGTCTTAATCATTTCGGGTGAGGGCTTTTGTATATAAAAGCCTTACAACCATGCAAAAATATCGATTTTTGACAAATCTTGAGGGCGCACTATTTTTCAAATGTGCCAGTGTCTCTTTAGCATCTAGCATAGATTAAGGTAGTTCAAAGCATTTTACCAGTTGTGAACTTCGTGTTGCAGGTTTTCTCTGCTGCGACAGGGGGTAATGTTACTACATTCTCTGATGACCTGTTCTGACCACAAATTGGACATAGAATACATTCAGCTGATCATCAGTCTTATCAGGCTATTCAGGAAGCATCCAGAGACTGCAGACACTGAAGGTATGTGTAGACTCCATGATTCATACAGTTAATGTTATTTTGAAACCTTTTTGTGAAACCAGACTGCATAAGAGTCTATGAATATGACTTTAAAATAGCACCAATTACACATATCCCTGAATGCATTTACAACCTTTAGAAAACCGGGCTTATGCTTATGCAGATACAGATGCGGTGATGCAGTGAGCGCGCCCATGCCCAGCTGTGTTCGGAAATGTGACCGCATGAATTCAAAGTTCACTTGTATCGATCGACATCGGTCACATTCATGAACAGCAGCTGGGCATGGGCACGCTCACTGCATCACCACATCTGCATCTGCATAAGCATAAGCCCCGGTTTTCTAAAGGTCATGATTGTGTTGGTGTTTATACTGATATCTCTCCCCCATTCCAATATTACAGCTAATCTCCTCTTGGATTTGTGGGATTATGAAGATGACGATGACGACGAAGAACTGCTACAACAAAACATGGAAGTGGACTCATGATGATATCTTCATCCTCAATTCAGAATTGGTTTCATATTTGGTTGTTTAATATGAAATGTGCAGGTGATATATCATTAGTAGTAATGTGTATTCAAAATTGTGCAAGTGTGCCAGGTTTTGTTATTGTTATAGCATTGGAAGTTGAATTATACCCCAAAAAAGCCTAAATCCATGCAGTGGCAGTGCAGAGGAGGTACTGGGGGCATTTTTTTCTTCCCCCCCCCCCCCCAGCCCACCCTCCACCCCCTGACGGATTTGGGGCAAAACTCAAAATTGGGTCAAAATTTATTTAAAAATCTCGAAATTTTTGATGTTACCCTTCCAAATTTCACTTTTCCCCCAGTTTTTCCCCTCCCCAGAAAACGAAGTCTGGCACCGCTACTGAATCCATGTATTACTATTTTGTTCTAGTGACGTCTAGCATACTCACAGTTACTATTACTCTGAAGCAGGGTAAGATTCAAAAGTAGAACCCATGGTGTTGTCTTTTACATGACTATGTTTATAAATGTAAAATCCTTAACAACTTGATGGTTACACTTGGAGTCATACTTAAAAATTTTCCATTGACAGAAATGGTAGAAATGCGCCAGCCAATATGGCCACTGGTGGGTGGTGCCAAATTATGCAAACTTTACCAATGTTAAATTTGGACTGATACATTTTAATATAAAAATAACTGAACTTGATTGTGAAACTTTTCAGTAGATCCCACCCAATGTCGTCTTGCAGTTCCATATGAATGGCTGGACATTCAGTGGAGATCTGCATCAGTGCGTCACAAGTCTAGAAAAAGGCGTGTGATATCATTACTCAATTTCGACAAATTTTAACCGGTTTTATCAGGAAATCATGTCAAATTGGGGATATCAGTGGAGACTTCTGAATAGAGTAAATCATGGCATTTGCATTTTGCTAGTCCTGTAAGTATTGAGTTTTTTTGGTCAAAATGTCCAAAATTAAATTTAGAAGGCAATTACTTAATATTTTACAATAGGAATAAAAATGTATTTAAAATAAAAACAATTTTTAAAGGGGCAGTTGCATTTCCAAAAAAATAGCTGAAATGTATATATTAGGACTTGCATTGGATTCTGTCTTGTACCCCTCTAAAAATTTTACATGAAACAAATTCTGTTTTTACAGCCCAACACTAACAAAAACTAATCTAGGGCCAAAACTTAATAATTATATTAAGAAATTTATACATGCAGACCTTTGAAGGAGGGGGAGGACCATACAGACAAATCGAGGGCACATGTGGTCGCAGTGGATACAATGACCGACTCATGACCCAAAGGTCCTGGGTTCCGAGTCCGCTGAAGCCAATGTGTTGTGGCACTTGGGCAAGGCACTTTATACCTACCTCGCTTGCCTGCTCTCTCCCACCCGGTGGCAAAATGGGAGCTGTTAGTAATATTGGCTTTTTGAAGCGCTGACATATTCTATGGCAGCGGAATAATGTAAGCGCTTTGATACATGTGAAAGGCGCTATCTAAATTCGACATTATTTATTAATTTATCCAACCAGCCATGTATTGGTCCCAGAATTTATCACCATTACTGGGAGCTACCAACCCACGACTTAACCAATTCTTTGTGCATGTGGTACCATGCTTCAGTCTGCACAATTCAAAGTCCACACGCTGAATCTGCAGTTTTGTAATGCAATCAAGTGCCTAGCTATGGCAGTCAGTAAGTAGTAGTCTTAGTTCAACCAAAGTTTTTAAATAATCCGGTTGTCCCGCTAACGGGGAATGGGCCCGGATTCACCTCACATTCACAGCAACACTGCTGTGTGAGGATGTATTTGAGCATAAAAAGATAATTGACCACACCGGATGCCCTTCCCTGACGTCATGGTGCTGATGTGCCGCCATACTCTCCAGAGCCGAGCCCTTGTAGGTATACTTCTTTTTCCGTTTAATAGGTAACCAACTACCCTCCTCATCGGCATTTCGTTAGAAACCGATTGGGGGTGACGGTTTTAGCCGCCGCTACCCAGCCCCTGGGATAGGTAGTACCGGTTACCATGATACCAGTACAGAACCCTCAAGGAATAGCCTGAACCTGACCAGAATAAGGTGTGGGCTATGCCAACACCAGATGCGTGTATAAATTCCTTTCGCAAGAGTTCTAATGGCTTGAATTAAGAGGATGTGATACATTAATAATGCATATTTACTTTTCCATCCATAAAAGAAACAGTACTTGACTCATTCCTTCCTGCAGTTGACTGCGGATACTAGAGTAAGATTCCATCACCCTTAGTGCAGTTAGCCATTTGCATGTAGACCCTTGAATGCTATTGGAACAAATGAAGGGTGTTGCATAGCAATGCTTTCTCCTTTTGCAAGGTCATTAGTTTTTAGAGAGAATCCAAACATATCAGGACTGTTGTGTAAATGTTCCCATTCACATTGCATATATTGGGCTGCCATTAGAGGCTCCTCCGCAAATGTTAAACCGTGTAAAGATTGAATTGATTAATGAACAGTGGTGCAGACGTAGGTTTTTATAAATATATTTAGTCTATACTTTATAGCTTTTTAAAGTATTTAGTAAGACTAACTAGACCTTTTGATCAAACTGATATAGACCATATAACCCAAACAAATCTTGGTATCTAATGGCACTACTTCGAATCTTGAAGAAACTTAGCACTTAGCTGCATCCATGGCTATATGAAAAAGACATACCACAACCCTCTAAAACAGTCTGGTTACAGTCATTTTTCACACAAACCATGGCACTTTCCTCAAAGATTTATCAGAGGTATAGTCACATGAACTTAGCAAGTTACTGGGGGCGAGTTTTGACAAATTGGCGAGTTTCAGCCTAGCTAATCTGCCCCCATTTCACATTCGCGATTTTTAATGGTCAGTGTTTACTTGATTGTATGGTATGATTTTTGGTAATTTTAGGAACGTTGGGGTGTTTATTAGAACAAGAGCATTTATTACAGACAATATGACAACTGGTTATTTTTCTGAGGGCTTCATTTGCTATCAAATTGAGATTGCAAAATACATACCGTGTTGTTCCTAATAAACGCCCCCTACGAATTTTGGATAAAACAATTCAAGAAAATGAGTTAAGCTTACCTAAATCACATGATTTTATGGCCGGGACTGTCGTAATCCGCATCATAATCGCTGTTGTGCACAGTTGTAATAGTTTAATTAGTATGGAACTTTGACCGTGGGAGGTGCGAAAACAGCACCCCCTGCTCGTTTGTTTGTATTATTGGTATTCAGTGAAAATAGCGTGTGTAAGGCGATTTTTGCGGGATTTTTGACTTTCCATTTTTGACTGTAATAAACGCCCTCCCTTTTTAAAAATGCACCGCCCCCGGGGCGTTTATTAGGAACAATACGGTAATTTTCTTCCATACGGGAGAATAGCTAGGAAGTTATGCCATGTATACAGTATGATGTTATAGATACGAAGTGGCCAGCTAGACTTAAAACCAAACAGTGCCAAAGATTTCTCCTAATTATTGATGGTAATCTAGGAGCTTCCATATTTGTATATTTATACTTAAATATAAATGCCATGTTTGCCACACTCTATTTTAAGAGTGAGTTTCGTAACACCAATTTGTATGTTTATGTAAGTTTGTATTATACCGTTATTTTTGTAAGACGGATTTTGTATGCAAGGCGTATACATAATTATTCAATGTAAAGTTAAGCATTTCTGTCAGCTGAATGGGAAGGATTAACAATGGGGACTTGTGGTGTGGGAGATGCTCTGTTAAGTCATTGGTGTTGGTTTTAAAGATTGCGGGAGTTATTTATTCCATTTCAAGCCTTCCAAGGGTGATCAACAAAAACTCAATCCATGACAAAGTCAATGTATTGTCATGGGTTGTATTTTTTGGTCACCCTATAGTTTGCTTTTGTAAGGCAAGATTATTATTAAAAGGTTTGCCTCAGAAGCTTGCATGCATAGCTTTTAAAATACATATTGGGGCATTTTCCACAATATTTTTAGGGTTTCAGTCATCAGAAAAAGATGTATGAAATCCCCTAAAAGTGACCCAGAAATCCTAATTCAAGAACAAAAACCACATTTCTCATTGCCATTTTCAAAGCATGTGAGACAAACCTTTACTTTTCAGGCTTAATCAGTGCCTTTGGCCAGATCATGTTGTCTTGCATTTCAGCAATTTTGCTTGTATTCAAAATATCTCAAGTTGTACATGTATATATATGCTGCATGCTTGAAGGGTCTGACAGCCAGTTCACCCTCGCACTACAAAGGGACAAAACAGGGTTTGGAAGCTTACTAACTCATGAATATGCATGCTGTGAAACCAAATTATTTTTATTAGAAAGTGCGAATGTGTATTCTACAGTTGGTAAACCATAATGCCTGTTCCAAAGTAGTTCATTAAGAGTAAGGTTTGTCATGAAAATGAAAAGCCAAGTGCAACAAAATAATTCAAAATGGTCACAAGCTGTTATCTAACCCTAACAGTCTACCACTCACTCCTAGATTCAGGAAGAAACCCCTAACTACCACCAGAGTTTTGTGGATTCTATGTCAACATAGAGGAAGTGTGCTACAGACTCAATTAACTCAAAATACTACCATGTAGCATAGTTTGCATAACCAATATAATATTTTCTAATGATTAAAACACTATGTATTTTGATTACCGAGACAACTCGGAGACAACCGTGTTTTGGGGCTTTCTGTCAAGCCAGTATAATTCACAATCACTCGGTTATATTTTCAAATTTTTGCATAAAGGTTTTTTTTTACAATTACCAGTCGCCTGTGAATTACACAATTTTGGCAAAAAAGAACATCGTTGCATAAACCACGTAGCCTTAACCGATTTGTCAATAGGGGGATGACATGGCAGTTAAGAGATGAAATTGGATTCGGGACAACATAACAGGTTGTGGGAAGACAAAAATTGTCTTTTTGTGTCGCCTGCCTTCAAGGCAGGAAGAAAACCTAGCGCGATCAATTTGTCCCCTGTAGTTTTGTGTCTGTTGTGGTGAAAAAGGGTAACATTTGCTTGTAATATCCGAATACTTAGGATTTAATACCAAACTTCAGTCGTAGATGCAACATGGGATTCCGCATTGCTGATGAGATCAAAGGTCACATACCAAGGTCAAAGGCACATACCAAGGTCAAAGGTCTGTGAGGTCAGTTGTAAGACAGCTGAAAAATGTAAAATGCATACAATTGAAAAGTTAGTGTTCAATGGAACCAAACTTATATAGGTGCAACATTGGGTCCTCATTTGTTAATGAGGTCAAAGTCACATGCCAAGGTCAGGTCAAATGAGACCTATCATTACAACCGCGACGGCAAGACACATGCGGTCAGAGGACCGATGTATTTATTTTTATGGTGTGAGCAAACACAAGGTTTTCCGAAGCATTAGCTTGATTTCGACTCGGCCCTGGGCACTACCAGCATGATACATTTTCCAGTGGGCTCTTTATAGGACACAACATGACATAGTCCTCTGAATAACCACAATCAAAACAGGGTGTAGTTGGTGGATGTGGCTCCCTGGGCAAGATGTTAACTGGTGCACCTATAGCGCATACACATGAGCAATAACGGGTGGCTTAGTGACCCTAATGTGGTCACGGGGACCAAGACCCCTGCGGGTGCCTAGGGGGCAAAGCCTCTGAGAGCTTTAGCATCTGGGGGCAGGCTTAACCAGTCCGTGGTTACGAGGGGCAATTTTCGGTCCGGGCAAAAGAAATCTGAAAAGGGACTGATTTAAAATGAATATCCGGTTCATATTTTATTAGAGGGGGCACTCTGCCACCCTTTGCCCCCACCTGGCTATGCCACTGTTGGGAGGGGATCTTTGACTTGCTCATTACATGATATTACCTTCCAAGTGGCGAATCAAAGGAATGCTCAGGGGGCTAAAAAGTTCTTTTTACCTACCCTTTGGTTTTGATGGAGGAATTTTTTTCTTGAAATGGGGACTTGGTCAAATGGATGTGCAGTTTGGCCAGATGAGATTGGGGATAAACACTGAAGAATAACATGTTGAAAGTGTGTTTTGGTGTTGTAGAGATTGAGATCATTTTTTTTTAGTAGCTTGGGTTTTTTTTTTTAAAAATGTATAGTATGCCGAAAAGAAAATGTAAATATTGCGCTTAAATAAAACTGTTAAAAGGAAGTATCTCTAGATGTGGAAAAGGATTATTGCATATTATGTGAGTTGTTTCTGCTCTATCTATATTCATTCAGTGGGCGTGGTCTATTGTTAGCAAGAAATTTGATTGGATAGGTCAGTCCCAAAGCTCCGCCCATCCATTACTGGGTAATAGATGGATAGGGCGTTGCAGAATATGCAGTGTAGTCGAATAATGACATGCGAAAGCGCGCGTTTTTATACTGCGTCGTGCATTTAGCGTTGTACGCAGATGCAATTTACGGATAACGTGCGCTATGACTTGTTTCTTGGATTGAAACATTTGTTTCAAGAGGAGTGCATTATTTAAATGAATAATAAGATGTTAAAAGTAAAAATTACACAATTCTAAATAAGAATGAGAATAAAGGGGATGATATTTTTTTTTGTCCATCTTAGATGGTGTCATTAATGATGAGCATCCAATATTTTATCGCGGTGGATGCTGCGCCGGCATCCACCATTCAAAATATTGGGATGCCACAATCCTTATTATGGACACCATCTAAGATGCCAAAACAAAAAAATAACTTTTATTATTATTATAGCAGGCTTCCGGTGGTGCAAGTGAAAAATCTTTGTATTGTACAGATTCGGTAAAAGTCCCCGGATGTTAAACACTATTATTTTTGAAATGTTTTGCCACCGGGCATTTTTAGCGAGAACACATTAGGACTGGAATGGTAGATTTTTTGGATAGAAACACTGTTAACGCAATTTGGGGCTTGTGTCAGCCTGATATTTAAATAATAATAATCTGGAAGGCTTTTCGTATGATACAAGAATTATTGCACTCACTAGAAAAATATTGTACTCGTCTTCGACTCGTACAATATTTTCTAGCTCGTGCAATAATTCTTGTATCATACTCCAAAGCCATTAAATATTATAATTATAATTCTCTAATTCCGTTATTGTTGCTGCCCAAGATAAATTTACTATGGAGATATATACCTTTTCAGTTCGTATGATCTTATCCTGAGCTGAGCAGGATGGTCACACTGGGCCCACTTAAAGAAACTATCAGTGATTTAATCAGAAAGATCAAAATATTTGAAATTTGCAGAATAGCGTAAAAGAGAAGGATAAGTCCCTGTAGAATTCTCATAATTACTTTCCCCTGTCTATTGACAGAAAATGAAGAAAACAGCATTTCCAAGATATGATTCTCCGTTCAATTAGAGTTGTATTATGTGTCGTACGGACAGTAATGACTAAAATTTTCAAGATTTTTGTCCTTATTAGGCTTCTTCTGTTCCTTACATCTGCAGGGCATGTTAGGATACTCGTACTTGTTACATACATGCAAAAAAATGATTTTTTAAGGTTTTTTTTGATTTTTCGGACTGTAGCAATGCACGGGGATGATAGTGCCTTAAGTTGAACAAAGTTTACAAAGCAAGAAATTTACTTGTAACGAATTGTCCATGAGTCAAAACCCAAATGAAATTGGTACATGGTGTAACATTTTTAGGTTGTCCTTTGCATCTAAAGACCTTATTTCACATGCTTCGTATAGAGTGTGTGTCAAACAGTAAGTATATACAGGGTGAGTCAAAACCTTTTACACTCGATTTCATAAAATATAAAAATATTTATCAAGGGTTAAAAATTGGTTTTTATAATAAACACTAGCTCATTTAAATATCACTTTATTGGTAAAACTCTAAAGTTTACCTTTTCGCATATTGCAGATATGGTAAATTAACGAAAAACCGCCCAAAACCATATTGAACACGGTTTTGTACCCTTCTTCACGTCACCAGCAAAGCCATTGAAGTTACTGTCCATCCTAAAGCTTTAACTTATGTATTTTGTTCTAAAGTAACCAAAAAATTAACCTATCCTAACACTCGACTGTTGTTGATAAATATTTCTTAACAATAGTCCATGACAGACCGTGGCAGGGGGGGGGAAGGGTCGCATTGTCCCCCTCCCTCATGGGCCTGACCATGAAATTTGCCCGGGGGGGGGGGGGCGGCAGTTTGTATTCAGAGTGGATATGATCGTGAACTGGACTTCCGAAAAGCACCCAAACAGTATTTCCTACAGACTAAAAACATACCCTAAACAAGCATTTTTTCTGTTTTTTGCTTACTAACGGTCTGTTTGTGCTCCGATTTTTTGCTACCGTAACAAGGTTGAGCCAATTGCATTGTGTTGATAATAATACCCTTATTATCTATCTGTGCTTTGCTCATTTTATGGTTGCTTTACTTTCCAAATTACAAATATTTTTGTTTATTTGATAATTTTGATCTCTCGACACAACAATTCAGGGTTACTAAAAAACCTACCTTTTTTCCAGATTTTTCTGTGTTTGACACCCTATCAATGTACGCGCGTACATCGCTTGTTGGAAAAAGAGACCCTTTTTTTACGCGTTTTCTTTGTTCACGCCTCATAATCCAATCCAACCTGTGAATACAAGTGGCCCCCGGGGAATTTGCTTTTTAAGCCCCTATCGGTAAACTAGCGGAAAGTGGAAAAGGACAGCAAGAAAGGGAGGGCAGAGAAAAAGAGGGAGGGATAGGAGTGTAAAGTGTTTTTGACTCCCCCTGTACACCTTTTGGTCGACACTTCAACTATAGCTTTTTTATTAACAGTGATGGATCCCGCTTATACATAGACAGGTCAATGTTTTATATAGAAGTTCCATTAGTATGCACCCCCCCCCCCCCCCCTTAATGAGGTATACAATGGATTTTGTCATGTGCCGTAGCACTTGGATGGATAAATGGCAAGACTCATTGCATTCCCTTGGGAACTTCCTATGAAACCATCTTACCTTGAGACGAGGGTCTTATGGGGTTAAGGTCAGAGGTCAGTAGGGTCACTTACGGTCATGTTCCTTATCTGTGACCAACAACAGGACTCCCTATTGTAATTGTCTTGTGGACCTGCACAACTGTTGACCTGTGCAGATCATCCATTAAAGAGGGAGATTATAGTTGCCGACAGTATTAGCTGACCGATTGCAGGTTTGTCAATTACCATGGCGCAGACGTAAGAGAGTTCAGAGATCCCACAAAGCATTGATCCAATGGAGTGTTTGTACAAGTAGTAGTCATGTAAATCGTAGCGATTGAAAACAGTATAGTAACAACTTGCATTTTAAGAATGTTTCATCCTAATGATCACATGACTCTGTACAGAAAAATTCCAGTGAGCAAGGCATTGTGGGAAACTTACTGATATCTACTCTTAGTCTGCGCCATGGTATTGACAACCTGCAAATCGGTCAGCTAAATACGTCCCCAACTATACTCTCCTTTTTAGGATTCTTGTCAGGTCAACGTCAACACTTTTGTCTTCTGCACACAAATTGCCATATAGGGATTATTTTAGTAGTGGTCTGTGTGTGGAAAAAAAATTCAACCCTGCCTTTAAAGGCTGTCTTATCACACATGACTGATATAGTATTTTAATTGGGTCAGAACCATTGGCCCATATATAGGGTATACACAGATCGACCTCTGCCTGGAATTATGTATTTTTTTTAATTGAATTTTGAAATTTTACGCTTGTTTGATTAGACTCTTTGGTTGGTATTCTGAAAGGGGGACTACTTTAGACCTGGGTTTAAACCAGGGTTCGTCTCCACGAAGGGGACCTTTTTTCTTACAACAGTGTGCTGTAACGGGCAAGAAAAATCCTCAGGGATGGGCTGTTCAAGCCCATCCATGATTAATTTTCTACCCGTTACTTTTAAACTCTTTCACAGTTATTTTGAAAGGAAAAAAGGGTCCATTCTTGGAGGAATACAACCCTGGTTTTAACCCATGTCTAAAGTTAGGGACTTCGTTTCAGAATACCAGGCCTTTATGTTCATTATTTTATCCCATTTGTATTCTTTGATTTGCCTTCTTGTTAGATGTAGTAAGTAGTGTAGCAGTTATGGTAGGTTCCCATCATACAACTCCCTTGAAACTAAATTCTCGCGGAGTATGCCATTTTCAAGAATTCTGATGTTTCAAAATCAAATATTGTTCCAAGGGGTTCATTTGGGGGCCATCTTAGAATAAGAGGAATTAATTGTACAAAGTGGTTCATCAGATTTATTTATTTCCATCTCAACAATAATGCATAACAACAATATATAGTTATATGAAAATAGACATTAAATTCAATTGAGATGAGGATACCATAAGAACGCAAGGCGTGTGAATTATAGCACACTAGTTGAAAAGCATCTCAAATGATTTGTCGAATCAGAAAATACAGTTTGGCATATCTGCGATGTTCAGTTACAGCAATATGGGTGAAAATGTGTTAAAAGGTCATTGTACAGTGGGCCAAATTTAATTGTCAAATTGTTGGTATGAACATGAGCAATCTGGTACTGTACAGTTTCCACAATTTATGATCTACCATTTGGTAGTCCCCTAATTCCCATACAAAACAACACAAATATGGCAAGAGGTACCATTTTGGCATTTTTGGATTTTGGTAACATCAGAATTCTTTAAGGAGATGTCTTAGAGATACTAAAAATTAGGTTTTAAAGGGGTGCATGGGAACCCATCTGCTAAACAATAGTATAAGGAACCCATGCTATATGTATTCATTTTAGTGTTTGTATCAAATTATTTGTAAATAAGATCTAATTGTTTCTGCATTTGTTACAGTTATCATTGCCATAGCTCATTAAACAATGCTAACAAAACTTTGTTGTAGATTTGTATTTCATTGGAAGTAAATTGTCTTGGGTAAAGTGTTTATGGTAAGTAAAAGCAACCATAAAACAAGAATTATGTATATGTAGTCCATGGCCCCACACATACAACCTTCATTTCAGGTTTATGCAGGTGCAAAAGCATAAGAGACATAAGGTCCAAAAAAATTGTTTAACATAACTTGATCAACCCTAGAAAAACCCTGCCGACCTGAAATTTTTATGCAAATTAGGACGAAATAAAAAAAAAATGCCAGTTGACCGACCGACAATTTTCATTTACAATTTAAAAAAAAATTTAAAACAACAGCAAGTAAACTTGCGCGACCCCCTGGCAAGATGGCAGTATACACAAGTTGGTTAGTTGGCACAGTTGTCAGTTGCAGGGCATCACAATTCAATAAATTGTTCTCATGGAATAATATCTAGAAATGTAGCAGTTTCTGAAAAATGAAAGCCTAACCAAAGGGGAAAATGACCGCAGATGACCTTTGACCTCAACAACATATGAAGGAACCCGTATTGCACCTTCGCCCCAAGTTAGGTTGTAGTCGGACTTAAACTTTTTGAAGGAGACGCAAAAAACCAAAACATGACCTCAGATGACCTTGGTCCATGACCTTTGACATCATCCACATATGAAGGAACCCCTATTGCACCTTCACCCCAAGTCTGGAATAAAATTGGATTCATTGAGTCCAATACTCAAATTTATTGGTCAAGCCATGAGTTGGAAAAAATATTGGGCGAGACAAAGTCGAGCCCAATATTTTTCAACTCATGGCGAGACCAATAAATTTGAGTATTGGACGAAAAAAGAATCCAATTTTATCATTATTATGTTTTGAGAATCTTGTGCCCTATATTACTATACACATTTCATTTTAAAAATAGGTACAAGGAACCATAATTATAAGCTATAAAAGATGATGCATGGAATATGCAGACCAAA
>JAMKCH010035429.1:0-15214 GCA_023653785.1 Ophioderma brevispina
AAGCTGAACATAAAACCAAGAGTACTCTTTGGGTTACTCTAGCGTGTAACTTGTTCGGTCTTTCACATCGGGTACTTTCACTTCCGCAACTGTAACTTTTGAACGTGTTAATCAATTTTAATGCCGCAATTTTATATGAGAGCTAACAAAACATGGAATGTATTACAAGAAGAAAATATATGAATATTACTGAGGGTTTTCCATGAAAAATCGCTCAATTTGGTTGTACTTTTTTTTTGACTCACCCTGTATCAATGCAGAAAACAATCTACTTTAGTTTGTGAAAATCATGTTTTTGTTTGTCTGATTATATTCCTAATAATGATAGGAAAGAAAAGTGTTTATCGTATATATACTTTGTGAGATAGACATACTGAAAAGCCTGTAACTTTGGCTGTAATCATCTGATTTTATTGAATTTCGTGCTGTTTTCGCTGTGCCATTTATCTAGAAAACAAAATTCTAATCCAAGGCACAGGAACAACTTGTAAGAAAACAAAAGTAGGGCATGTACATGTAGGAAAAGCAAAGTGGATGGCTAACGTAAACATCACCAAAAACATCTGATTACAACTTTTGAGTTAAATCGGTCCAGCCGTTTGGATAGTAGAAGCAACTAGCCATGCAGAAGACATAGTGAACAAGACGGCCTGGAATAACATCTGAATGACCTTTGACCCCATGCCTAATAACTTGACCAATGAGTCACAGATGTCGTTAAATGTATTATGTGTTAACAACGTTACAAGGATCATTATTATTGAGTTTCAACTCCATCCAAGCATGTCAGGGATTTGACCTTTAAACCCCTATAACATGACCCCTGGGTCACGGATGGGGTCAACTGTACTTGTATTTATGATGTCACAGGGATTATTCCTGACAAATTTCAGCTCAATCGGAGCTTGTTTGTAAATTTTGACCTTTGACCTTGAACTTTGACTTTTTTTTTTTTTTTTTTTTCTATCATAGACCTACCCTACTATTAATGTTACATCACTGTAGCAATAACGGGCTTTATCTGTGCTCTATAGGCTGAGATATAGCCAATTTGGTCTTATTTTGGGCATTTTTTGACACATTTGACCCTCTTAATGACCTTTGACCCCGATATAAATAAAACCTCATGTACACAGCCAAAATGCATTGTTCTAATACGAATAAAAAATATCTGCTTTGCTTAGTTCTGGAGATAAAAATTCTTGAATTTATTTAGCTCAAAACCGGAAATGACCTGTAAATGACCTTTGACCCCAAAATAAAAATACCTTGCATACATCAGCTAACATACATTCATATCTGAAGGATATGTCACTCTGCTTCTTCGTTTTGATGATAAATTTGAAATTTTTAAATATTTTTGGTTTTTGACGGAAGTGACCCCTTTTTAAGACCTTTGACTCCTTATTCTTGAACACCCTATATGTATGCATGGGTCAGTGGTCCTCTGAACAAGTTTTGTTGATATTTATTTAATCTTTCTTTAGAGGTAGCCCCTTCATGCTAGGGCACTGGTTTCCAAGGAGGCCCTGAAGTCTACAATATGACAAGGATAAATACAAACTGAAGAGAATGCACATAATATTACCAAGTGAGAAATATAAACATACATACATATATATATATATATAGATATATATAGATAGAGTAGATTAAAATATTATATATAGATTAAAATGAAAATCATACCACGGTTTTACAAAACAAGGGTTTTTGAATTGGCCCAAAGACTCATGTTTTTAAAATTACATCTAATCGGCAGGAAGAACAGTCAAATTTTGGTTGCACGTGAATGGAAAGTCCTTTTCCCTGCTGTAATGTTCCAGATTGGTTCAGATAGAGCAAAGTTGGTTTGACTCCTAGTACCTTTGGAGTGAATTTCATGCATAAAGACAAATTGAGAGGAAAGGTAACTAGGGGCCATACCTTTTAGACATTTAAATATTATAATTAACATTTGGTTAAACCACCTGTCATTTAGTTTGTTCCATTTCAAGGCACCCATCATGTCCATTAATTGGGTTCTGATATCTGCAGAAAGAATAATCCGAGCTAATCTGTTATGCATAAATTTGGAAAAGTGACTTTAAAAGCTCGTAGAACAGTGTCCAAAACAGAACTGCAGTAAGTACAAAGTTTGGCATGACTAAAGCATTTGCAAGCAATGATTAGGGTGTCTTTATGGAATGAAAACTATTTTACACGGTTCTATTATCAAACCAGCATAGTATCATGCATAATCCCTAGTAGAGAGATATTTTATTGCCAATTAAAATGACATTTTTTGGCTTTCAGACCGGAAATGACCCCCCTTAAATATGACCTTTTACTCCTTATTCACCATCAGAACACCCTATATGGAGCATGGGTCAGTTGTTCCTCTGAACAAGTTTAGTTGATATCGGCATAATCCTGTAAAAGAAGATATTTTTGCGAATTAAATGACATATTTGAACCCTGTGATGAGGTCAAAGGTCAGATGGGGGTCAAAGTCATATGGCAGGCGATGGTTCCCTGAGCGGTCATTTGGTGCAAACCTGGTCACTATTGGTCAAGCCACTACTGAGCTATAAGCACATTGACAGAAAGAAAGAAAGAAAGAAGACCGCTAGTGAAACAGAACACAGCCGATTTGCAATCGGCTGTGTAAGAACGCATCAAAAACAGAACAAGACGGCTCACGGCCGTCTTGTAAAAATAGGCACTGAATACATATGACAGTGTGTGTTAATAAAATGTGGTATACCACATGTACTGTGGAGACGTTTTTGTTCATATCGAAAGGAAATATTTCTAAGGCCTAAAATTTCACTGGGGTAATGAGAAAAATATGAACTTTCAGCCAAACTTGCTCAGAAGAATCATTGACCCAAGCTTCATATGTGTTTTAAAAAGATATGGTCGGTATTCACAAAAGTGGGTTAACTTTAATCCAGGGTTAAACAGGGTTTAACCCACAATCATGGGTCAAATTCATGTTATCCTCTATGGGATATGTAACACAGGGTTAAAATTAACACTGGGTTAAAGGTCACATGGACTGATTATAGGTTAATTCATTCAAAAATCTTCAAAATTTTCAATTTGAATCAGACTTGCTCTGATGAACCACTGACCTATGCTTCATAAAGACCAGGCGTATAAGGTGCAGGAGTATATGGTAGGAGGTAAGCTGGTGCAGGCAGGCCCATAACCATTGGGGGCGAGGGTGCAGATTCCCCCCCCCCCTAATTTCAAAAAGCCTCCAAACCCCTTAAAATTGCTCAAAAAGGCCAAAAAGTTGATTTAGGCCACAAAAAATTGTTGTATTGGAGTAACAAGAAATTTTCAAATAGGGTAGGACAGGTGACTTTTTTTTAATAATGCATTACTACATCAAATCCTCACACATAGTCTATGTAATGTTATTACCGTACTGACCCGAGTATAGTCCCATGCTCGATTATAATCCCACCCCCAGTTTTGAAAGAATCTGAAAAATAGTAGAAAATCCTATTATAATTCCACCATAATTTTTTTGCTGGAAGGCAATAGGTTACATGCAATTTTTGTTATGATTACTGGTTTGGAAGTAGTTATTGTGCTTTTCTTTACAAAATTAATTAGGTTCATGCATCAGTTCATTTACAGGTCTTTGTTGATCACACATCACATTTGACACTTGGGAAATATCAGGAATAAGTTTAGCTCTGAAAGGCTGAAATGTTGATGCTCACATGTTTCATGTTATTGTGGAGGTCCCATTATAATCCCACCCCCCTAAATTCAAGCTAATTTCAGGTTAAAAATAGGTGGGACTATACTGGGGTCAGTCCAGTAATATTGATACTTTTGACTCTTATTATTGAAAATCTTAAAGAGAAGTTGCCAAAGTTACACCAGAACACAAAAAATATTGAGAAAATCGGTTAAAAATCAGGGTAAGAACAACTTGAAAAATAAGATTTTTGAAAATCAATAAAAAAAAATTAGGGTAGGTATACTTTCGTACAGGGCTTGATTTTCAAAATTAAGGTCGGGCGGGTTACTCCAATACAACAACAAGCCAAAAATTAGGAGTTTTAGGCTATTTTGTCGAAAAAAGATTAAAATTTCAGTAAAAAAGTCCACTTCTGCCAAATTTTCCTGCCCCTGCCTAGAGAAATACTGGTTATGGGACTGGGAGCAGGAGTAAGAAGGGGTAGGGTGGTTGTGCAGGGATTAGTAGTAGTTAGGGGTAAGGTGGTGTCAGGTTGTAGGTGGTACATGGTATAAGCAAAAAGTATGGTAACATGACTACTTATTTACTAAGCTTCCAATTTCCCATGCACTGGCCTCTGGGAAAAGATAACCATTCCGTGTTCCTTCAACATCTAGATTTTTGCAGAGGGGTGTAGCCAATGGGGTCGCAAAGGGACAAGGTACTCCTTCAGACACTTTTATGAGGGAAAATAGAGAAGGAAAAGACAGTTATTCAGGCTAAATCAGGCTCTTTTTGCACTCTTTGCCCCTGCGAGTGGGACATTTTTGCCTGCAATCAGGAACCATACCAGACTGGCTTTGTGCTGTATGTAAGTCATGTCACAAAAATACTTTCATGAATTACATTTAAAACCATCTAGACATAGCGGAGGTAACAGATATCCATGTAATTGTTCCTGTTGTCATTTGGAATTTTTCTAACCTATCAATCTTGGAATCAATTGAATGTGTACATTTTGTGGTTTAAAGTTGTGACATTCAGTAGGTATATGGAAGATTTATTTATCATTACTTGGAAGTATCTTATTCAAATTGTGACCAATCTTCCATGAAGCAATTGTGTTTGTTAACTAAATCTTGCCTTCATTGTGTATTTTAACCAGAGCATAATTAATCCCAGTTCTTACTTACAATGAAAGCAAGTTCTCGGAGGGTACTTGCTCATTAACCCCAAGCACTACCTGCCTCTTTATCGGCATCTAACTAAGCATTATTTCAATTGGTTGCTTGGATAGTAACTTCATAGAATGAGCAAATCAGAGACACTCTAAGAATGGTGGTATGGTTTTGCACAGAGAAGAAGCACTAATTTGATTTGGTTACTCAAAGGCAGTGGCGTATCCAGGTGGGTAAAGAGGGGGGAAGAGTACCCCCTCGCAAATTTGTTTTTTTAGGGGAAATCGGGAAATGAAACCGAGATATTCATGTTAAATCAGCCCTTTTTTTAGATTATTTGCCATGCGAATGGGAATTTTTTTGCATGTGATCGGGACATTTGTTGCACTTACTGGGAAATTGCCCCCTTAGAATCACCGGGCTTGCTACGCGCCTGCTCAAAGGGCCATGGTATGCTTACTGACCATAGACATGATCGGGAAAATTCCTAATGGCTGCTTGTGATTTTTGGGTTTCCTAGAAAGGCTAAATGGCCCCCATTAGTGACACCTAAATGTGCATCAGGATCACTATGAGTTACAAAAGCCATTACCAAGGACACAGTTCAGCGGGTTGTACTTATACATGTACATAATTGACATATGACTGACCTTGTGTGATCTGGGTATCATTTACCCTACCCAAAAAACCAGGAGTGTATTTTCTAAAATACATTGGTAATGAAGGCTACTGAACTATGGCCAAGGGACATGAGATGTTATTTTTGTTGAATCTCATAGTGGATGTCTTTGTTGCTTAATGGGCTATTTGTCTTTAAATTACACATTCTGGGAAAATTCCAGTTCAACACTGGTCATGTTGTGTCCTATAATGAGCAAAACATAATCTCATCTGGTCATCTGTTGACAAAATGATGGAAGCAGCTTTATCCTTCACGAGCTGCTGGATTTCACGTATGCCGAGTCCCATATCTTTGGAATGGTGTCATGCAGGGTAGGCTCATTTTTCTTCTACCTGATTTTGGTGGTCTTTGACAGACCATATAGTAAGATGGAATAATTGTTCGGCTCTGTTGTCCAAATGCAATGGCTGGTAAATGGAGTTGTTTCTTTTTACCCCCTGGCTTGAAAAGCAGAGGGGAATATTGCGAGGGTGCGATTTCGTATTTGTATGTATGTGTGTTTCCATTTGGTTAGGTTGTTCCTTTTTTCAGCGTCTCCTTCGAAAAGTTTAAGTCCGATTAAACCATTATTATGTTTGAGATCTTCCGTCCTATATTACTATACACATGCGGGAAATCAATAAAAACTAGAATTTCGCGGTCTCGGCTTTCGCGTTTGCGGAGGGGGTACAAGGTTGGGTTGTTTGGGTTCTGTGCGGAACCTTTATCAGACGTTCCTATATGGGCCAATTCCCAACTACCCTCCCCAACTATATCAATGGTCTTTTTTTGGTATTACAATTGATTCTGTAAATGCTCTATATTATGTTTGGCAGAAGCAGTGACGGAATTTAAATGGCAATACTCATTTGTG
Organism: Ophioderma brevispina; assembly: GCA_023653785.1. NCBI lineage: Eukaryota > Metazoa > Echinodermata > Ophiuroidea > Amphilepidida > Ophiodermatidae > Ophioderma > Ophioderma brevispina. The sequence continues at coordinate 6,393 of JAMKCH010035429.1, forward strand.
ATTATCCATGAACTTATACCCGAGTCCTTCTCAACTGTCCAGAGTTTCCTCTTTCCAACAACGCCACGCCAGTGTTCCGGCATTATGCAAGAGTGTAAACTTTCCAATCATCCCCTTCCACCAACCCGAAAAACCCTTCCCCACCCAATTCAGGTTCTCATTTTCCCAAATTGAAAATAAAATATTTAAAAAACCCACAATTTTTATTATTTTTTTTAAAATTGGTATTTATTCTTTATCATTTTCCACTTTTTTCTATATTTTATACTATTTGTTAATCTTATGTATTTTGAGTCACTATTTGTCACAGTTTGTGTTTTTTTTTTTTTTTTATAATTGTTTTTTAAAAAAAGAAAAAACCTAAAAAATTTTTTTTTTAAATGTATTTGTCTTTTTTTTCATTTTTATATTCGTGTTTAATGTCCAATTTGTTTCAACCCAACTTCCAAATGTCTTTTTTAATTACTTTAATTATAGAAACAGTCATAACACGAGAAGCACAGATTAATTTTTACGTTAGACTTTGTAAATAGTTTATTTTGTTGCAGTGTTTTTGGCTTTGATTCTTCACCGGGGGGTGGTTCTACTAAGCATGAGATTAAGAGTCATTTCAATGAATTTTCCACCAATCCCATAATACAATAGATGAGGTATTGACTGCAATATATAGATCGCGATGTTAATACACTATTTACCAGCATTATTTAAGATAATTTACCATGTATTGTGGGATATTTGGATTTGATAACGTATTCTTTTGTACATTCTTCAGTCCACAATGCAAGTCAAAAGCATTTCGCAAAAAAGGTAACATTTGGGTCCGATAAAACAACAACAACTTATAGCCTCTTTAGTAAAAGATCCAAAAATGTTTCCTTTTAAAAATCATGGCATTAGAGCCTGGGTGCAAGATTTTTTTCTTTCTTTCTCCCCACCCCGGACTACCCCGGTGTATCCGTCTCCCCGCCCCCGACCCTCCGCCTATATTTAATTTTCCGACCCCTCCCTCCCCTTACGCTACTCTTATTTCATGGACCGGACCGCCAACCGATGCGCACGTCAATCCCCTGGAGAACGAATCCAGTGAACTGGTGAAGTTGTTTTCATATTCAATTTCTTGGTGTACCGCGCTACTTGGTATTTACGTTATGTTCAAATTGGATTACGGATAACTTGCGCCATTTCCATTCTTGGTCAAATTTTCCTGTTTCCGAAATCGAAGTAAAAAGTGCAAAAATGTTGTTGTAAATGTTAGGAACTTATCAGTGAATCGAAATGTGAGAGACGGAAGTTTGACCTCTACCAGTGGTGTAATTCTTTTTGACATGGGGGGGGGGATGGGTTTGATGAAAATTTATGATGAGTCGGGGTTTGCCGAAAGATCATTAATAGCAAATGTGCTCGCAAAGCGGTTTAAAATTTTTGCATTTAGAAGCTAAAATCCGTTGACTGTGATTGGTAAACTAGAACAAAATTGCGCGCGGAGCGCGCAGAAATTTCATTTGTTTTTAACTAAAATGGTAAAATTGAGGTTAGTTTTTGGTAAACGCATGAACGGGCATCCACATTGGGGGGATTATCGCCTTGGATCTTCTTGTTTTTTTAATAATGAAATTAAACAGCTGCAGTTGTCGTGAAGGGCGGCACTATAGTATACAAGCCCCAATTGGGTTAGTTTTTTCGCAGAAAATCACCTAGACATGGGCCCATTTTTCAGTCAAATCCCTAGATATGGGTCAGGTTTTATCTTTCAAAATAAAGTCCAATGTTTTAAATTCACATCAGAACAGGATCAGATGCGACTTTTGTCCGACCTCAGGGAATTCTCTGTTGCTGTTAGGTTTGGTATTTCCTACCCCCCTGGTCCGACGTTTGCGCTAGTTTCGCTCGTTTTCTTCATATTAACGGGAATTACAAGTTTTCCAGGAACCAGGGAACATCTTCAGCCGGTTCTGTGTAGAGACCAGTGGGGAAGCGCCGCAGTGTGCTTGTTAAAGCTATATGTATTCAAAGATAATGAAACTGGCAAACGTCGCGAATCTAGTTGGTATGAGACGAAACACTTCTGTATTTTAACTTGAAAATGGAATTTAGAATCCATCTGAAGTCATTAAATTTACGCAGCTTCGTAACTTTGTCAATGTGCATGTAGTGGAAAATGATTTTTTTTTAGACAAACCATTTTTGAGAAATGGGCGGAGCACTCCCGATTACTGCATAATAAGTCTTAAGTCGAACCGTCGCTGGGAAAAATGCGACGGTGAGTTTGCAGAACTAGATGAAACCAGGACAATCCCAGACATATCCTTTTTCATATACATGTTGTTGCTCTGATTTTTTAAACAGCTTAAATTATTTCCCCGGACCGAAGCCACATAGCCCCAACCCTACCCGACCCGTCCAAATGATCCCCGGACCGACTCGGACCGGAAATAATGTGCTAAATGCACCCCTACCCCGTTTTCGTCCGGTCCGAGTGGCCCGGTCCGGTGAATTTTTCGGGGATTCGGGTGCCCCGCAGGGCTCTTAATTGCATATGCCTTAAGATTTCCATATTTTTAACCCTTGTTCTAGCCAAAACCAGGTGTTATAGCTATGACGCCGAGGAATGTAGTCCCCCCCCCCCCCCCCCAATTGTGTGTGTGTTTTGTATATCGGGGGCTACATTTCTTATCGTAATGGTGACAGAATTTTGGAAGTGGGTAGGGGGAGAGCCCGATTCAGGGACGTATAGAGCGATCTCCAAAATCGGGGTGTAATTTGTCCGTTTTCAAAATGTGTTAAATATTTTTAAAATCAAAGTCCAGAAATTTTAGCCTGAAAGTCATCGGCATGTGTGCATTTTCTATGGTGGAAGGCGAAGGCATGCCATTGAGGCAAAGGTATTTTACAGTGTGGGGGCAACTCTATGATGCTCAAGGTCAGGCCTTCTTGATCATCTGGTATCTTTCTTTTCAAGTTAACCTATTTTCATTACTAATTAGCATTGAATAGATTTACTACCATGTGTGTGAGCACTTAGGGCATTTGACCTTACTACAGGTCGCATGGTACACCTAGGCATGTTCACACGATCGTTGTTAAGTCTTGGTAAGATTGTTGGTAAGCACAGTCATTGTTAAGCTCGTGATTGTGACCGTCTGAACAACATCATTGTTAAGCGCTCACAACGATTAACCAACGCTATTTACTTTTAAGAATTTAAAAGTACGAGCCTACTTGCTGACAATTCCCGTGTTGTAGTAAGTCCGTATGAACAGTGCTACTCACTACGTCGATGTTAAGGGTGATCTCATCGTGACCTCGTAACGACATCCGGGTCAACTTATTCCGTAGCATGGATACCAGCCATGCTTTGTTTAGTTTCGCATATGCCGGTATCATCACTTTTGGACAGCGGTCTTGTATACAGTTGAAAACCGTTTTTCCAATTTATTTTAATAATGGGCGCTCATCATTTGTAGTAAGCAAAAAAGCCCCAAAAAAAACAGCTAACACGGAACCCCTAAACTGGTCCCCAAGAGAGCGATACCGAATCGTTATCATAATCTGAAGGAAACCCCTGGGGCAATTAAAAGAGACATCAATTTTAGGGATTTCCCTTTTTTGCGATCCCGTGACCATTGACAGACAGCCTCGTGTCTCATGTTTTGGCTTATGCACGTCCCGGCGTGTGCCAAGAATTGTTGAAAAAGAAATTCCAACATACTTTTTATTGAGAGGAAATAAGTCGATCGGTATTCAATCTCATCATTACATATGTCATTTTTATTTGTGCGAGAATTAGAACTTTATATGATTGTAGTAAGGAGTAATGCGTGATTTAATCACAGCAGAATGCGAATCAAAAATGTGCACGTACCGACACTGCAGCCAGTAACTGTCTCTGTGGCGAGGAACTACCATTTCGTTGATGATGCATTTTGTTTTTGATGTCATTTTTGGGGCTGGATCGCTTCTCACTGATTGGTGTGGGGGAATGATAACGGCATAAACAGCGTGCTGCCAAAACCTCTGTCGATGAGTATACGAAAAACAGAAGCCAAAGATACGCTTTAAAAACACACTCCTGCTTGGAGGATTCCATTTTTGGCATTGTTTACAATGGTTGAGTTTTCGCGGGGTTCCAAGCCAATTAACCGTAAGTGTCAGCACGAGCGGTCGCGCGAACTTCCGCTATTTACCACTGACAGAATGAATGGGCCGCTCGCTGGGAACTTGGAGGGTTCGTTGTAAGTTCCTGTGGACCGTGCGTCCGTTGTTCAGAGGCGCTAATGAGATTAATGAATTTTCGTTGGCAAACGCTTACTTTCAAAGTAGGAGGGCCGCTGTCCAACCACACCTACTCAGCTACTCTACCACCCCGACTCTGGAAGAGTGTAATATGTGAACAACTTGTTTACAACATCTATTGAAAATTGCAAGTGCCTTCTTCTTATAACCATAAGTGACACTTGCACAAAATGTTATTAATTTAATCATGGTCGCATTCATCAGAATCACACGCTTTAGCTATTTACACAATCAATTTCCTTCCCCCCATCTTGTGAAAATTAAAGAGCTGCAAAATTTTTAATTTAATCTGGTTAAAAGAGAGGAACCTACCAAGGACAAAATGACTGATGCTGACTACATACTTGCTTATTAAATGTTCAGTTACGCATTGCTCGCTTGAGAGAGAGGCCAATGTCCAATATCGGTCAATCACTTTGGTAAATTTCCCATATGTTTATGCGATATAATGATATTATGTTTATAAACTTCAATTAGCCCTTCTCCAATTCACCTTGGGTTGTCCTGATATCTTCATCCCAGAGTAAACTTTAAGTATTCAGCTTGCCCCTTGGGATTTTGACCATACTTGTTCCACTTTTAGACTTTCAACTAGCAGCATGGTTTCTTTTTTCAAGTGCCATTTTCATCTTCTTAGGACCTAGTCTGTGGGAGTTATTAGCTGACAATACTTTAGTCAGAAAAGTATGGTGTAGGGGCCTACCTTTCCTCAACAAACCTTTGTTTACATGTAGAAACATAATTTGTTTTTGAAACATATAAATATAACAAATGGTGATATACTCTCTATATATATTTAAATCACAAAAACTATTATCAGGCCCTTAGACTATTTCAATTATGTTCATCTTATTTAATGTGGCAATGAAATATTGTCAAAATAGAGCAAGTACTATATACCTATTAAAGAGATTCAAATTGTCTTTCATCACACTATATTTTAAATTCGTCATATCAAATAAAAACATAATTTTTCTACCTATTCTCGATTTTTCACTTGGTCTTGGAGAAGTTGTAATGACACTGTGTGAATGTTTTTTTGTACCCAACTGTTGTATTCCCTGGCATAAGAGTAGAGACCCCATTAGTGTGTCCCTCATATGCACCTGTGTACGCATGATCGTTTCCCTTTTTCGCGTAAAAAGGGTTGTATTTTGAAAGTATGTTCGCGAACATAAATTTACGCGATTTTGTACCAAAAAGGGTCCTTTTTGTCGAAGATGTACCAATATTTTTAAACAGGGTTATTTTTTTGTTGAATACGAAATGTGAAATCCGATAAATCTTACCAATTTCTTTTCTCGCTTAATTTTAATCCAGTAACATTTTGTTATGTTTTTTTTTTTTGCCACCAAAATATTCGACAACTCAAGTCCCTGGGACAAGTCCGCCGCTGAAAGTTCAAGGTCGAATTCCCCGTTTGTTTACATTTTTTTTCCCCCCCATGTCCATCGTGTAACAGGGCTTCCCAAAGGTCTTTTTGTTAGCTCCAACTCTGTGGCCCCAGGTAGAGGACCTCTGATTCCATGGGTCCTTTATATCAACGATATCAATAATGGCAGCCGGTCTGGTGGAACCTGACCAGCAAGGAGGTCTCCTTTATTCATCATGGTGCGGACCATAAAGTCAAGGGCGACGTTGTCTCGAATTGCCCGACTGCTGATGATTTGTTGCTGGAATCATGGTCAATTAAGTGTGCGTATTGCAACTGTCCCTCCATGATTATAAATGTTTTATATTTGAAAAATGGCTTGACTTTCTCTGAGTGACACACCATGCTGTATAAGAAACGTCATGATAATAAGGTATCTAACTGTTGTAGCTTGTTGCATGGTTGTGCACAATGCAAGCATAGCATTTAGTGACTTAACTCCTGATTTGTTCCCACAGACTATTTGTATCGAATTGATATTTTGAAATTGGACAATTCATTGTAGCGCTTTTCGGTTATTGAATTCAGTTGTAACTTTTGCGGTTATTGGTTTTCCCCATATTTAGGCTTAAAGATGGTATTAAAACATTTAAAAAGGAGAACAGAGTTCATCTTTGAAAAGAAATATGTTTTGTGTGTTGTTCTTGAAATGTCAAAAGGGTGATTTTGGTCTAAAAGGGTCTTGAAATGCAAAAAAAGTTGTTTTAAAGGTGACTTTTGTACCCGTTTTTTCCTTTTAAAAAAGGGGTCCAAAATTTGCTGAGAATGTACTGAACTTACGGGCGAAAAGGACCCAATATTTTTTGACTTGGGGAACGATCACGCGTTACGCCTTTGGGAAGTGGACAACCGACCAGTGTCAGAGACCCTGTTTACCATTTACAAAAGTCCCACATTTCTGTTTTTTGTGTTCCATTTTACAAAAACTGATTTTTCACTTGATTTTCTGTTAAGATAAAAATCAATTGTTAAAAATGACCATTCCCAGTCTAACGTACCTGTGGATAGATTATCAGTCATCATTGAGGTCATGGATTGTTCATAAAATTGGCCCTTCCATCGCCTGACTCGTCGTGTTACTAAAATCTCTAGATTACAACAGACAATTTTAACAGAGACAACGAATTTGAAAAGCTAATAAGACTGTGCCTTGAAGGTGATTAAGTATAATGTCACAACTATATTTTTGTAATTGCCAAGAGGGCACTTTTTCACTTATACAGTTTTTTGAACAGTTGTAATACCTCTGTATCATAGATCAGGGTGTACATGCATCGTTTTGATGCCTCTCGTTTACATTAATCACCACTCTCTCTCCGAGTATACTCATTATACATTTCCTCCTCAATATGAATACTCCCATGTTGAACATGGAAGATTCCACTTTGGCAAGTCTGTTGCGGTACTTCATTTCTTGAAATAATTTGCCTAGAATTCTTCCAAAAATCCACCTTTTCCTTTTCCTCCACCACCAAAACCCCACACCAAGCTTTCGGCCCGTGGAGAAGACTTCATACATAACATTTAAATTTATTAGCTCCAAACACCGCTACCTCTATCCAAAACCGTTGGACAGAAGTCCAAATTTTTCTCACAATGCAAAGGCAGTACCTACCCCAATCGTTCACACTTACTGTCTTCTGTCGGCACTTTTTTTGATTTTCACATAAAGTAACCATTCCCAATATACAGAACGTCTGATAACACACTTCGACTTTCTCATTCCAATATACAATAACGTCTGATAACAACAACTTCCTCAATAAGCTAACGCTCTCATCCGAACTATTTTTGGTTTTTGGTGTCTCAAATACTTCCAACACTTTGGATCCATCCCCCTTACCGTTCAGTGATTTTAAACAGGAACGCATTCCTATGCAGTTTATGTCTGTGCAACCTGGTAACGAGACAGTATTAAACCGCATGCGCACCACAAACCCCCTAGTTAACCCATCTAGGTATTCATACGGTGGCCCTCCCATGCTGTTCGTCGATAACACGGCATAATGCCGCGTGACGGCCAAGGAATTCAGGCTAATTAACGTACCAACCACGGAAGTAGGTTGCGTGTGCACATGAATTCCCGTCATGTCATGTCCCAATTTTGCATCGATCATGTCAAGGACGCGTTTGTTTATCCTATTTACCTTGCGAGATGCTAATTCTTCTGCTGGTTGAAAGTAGATTTTCACAATAATGGATGATTAAAGGTGTGGATAGTGCCCACACCGGGAGAGTACCGCCGCGCTGTTGGAGTAAAGATTTTCAGGTCAGTTAGAGCATAAGGTAATCGCTTGACCCAGTGTCAGTTACAGGTAGCATATGCCATGTCAATGGTACATAACTGAGAACGTGTTTTACTTCGATGCTTGGTAGCAAAGAGCAACTCGCGAAATCTTGAAGTTGAAACAATTTTGTATTGACGTCCCCACGACGGAGATAATTAACCAACTAGAATCTCTATAAATAAACATTAGATCGTCACTAAACATCAGCGAAGAGGTGACGGTGTAGACAGGGGATTGTTAATTTCGACAGAGACAATATTGGCCCAAGTTCATGAACTGCCAAGCGAAGTTTATAAGGAACTGTTATAGTAATATAGTACACAATATTCTCAAAACATAATAATGATAAAATTAGATTCTGTTTTCGCCCAATACCCAAATTTTGTCTCGCTATGAGTTGAAAAAATATTGGGCTCGACTGCGTCTCGCCCAATATTTTTTTCAACTCATAGCTTGACCAATAATTTGGGTATTGGACTTAAGAATCCTATTTTATACAGACTTGGGTGGAAGGTGCAATAGGGGTTCCTTCATATGTGGATGATGTCAAAGGTCATGTTCCAGTTTGCTTAGTTTTTGTTTTCTGTTCGTCTTTGAAAAGTTGAAGTCCGATTACAACCTAACTTGGGGCGAAGGTGCAAATCGGGTTCTCATATGTTGTTGAGGTCAAAGGTCAATACCAAGGTCAAAGGTCATCTGTGGGTCATTTTCCCCCTTTGGTTAGGCTTCATTTTTCAGAAACTGCTACATTCTAGATATTATTCCATGAGAAATTTATTGAAATTTATGCCCTGCAACTGAAACTGTGC
>JAMKCH010035430.1:0-53448 GCA_023653785.1 Ophioderma brevispina
ATATATATATATATATATATATATATATATATATATATATATATATATATATATATATATATTACAGCACACAACATCCACCCACCCTCAACCCTAGGAGGAGGCAGGACACAATGCCACTTGTTTTTCAAAAATTCCAATTTGAAAAGAAGTGAATATTATGGGCAACTTGGGCATTTCTCATCAAACATCCCGGTGATGAACACACCTGCTGTGTAGTTTCAGCTGGGTAGTTTCATATCCCCTAGGACGAAGAAAAGCCGAGCCACATTTCCAAGGAGCGACTTCGAAATATATCCGCAGGGATACCGGATGCATACCAGCGGTTTGATTGGGTTATTATTAATGTTAATATCGCCAATCACCATAAACTTGCTAGTCAACCCTATGTTTGTGTTTGGAAGTAACCATTTAGCTATTTTTGATGTGAGAACAATTTGATCTTGATTGAGACACTTCTCTATTAGGATTTGTCATGTTTTCATAAACTGCCAAAAGGGGAATATCAAATTGAATACAGTTAGGTTTGAATAATTGTCAAGTTGTCTTCTCTCGTTTGATGCGATAAGGCATTTTCTCCCCATAGAATACGTGTTTGCACCGTTAAACTGAGCTAGAGAATTACGTGCACTAACTACTATACATTACGTACTGTGTTCACGTATTTAGCACTGTTCTGGTCCTTTTAATTTGTAAAATATAACACACTGTCCACCGTAAATATGACATGAGTTGAATAAAGATCCGTATTCAAAAGAAAGGGAAATTAATCGACACTTTGTAAATAGCTACCAGTGGCGGATCCAGAATCAGAAAAGCAGGGGCGCAAGGAAGAGTTAAATACTGCGAGTTATCGGCAAAAAGGTTTATTCATGCAGAACTCTTTATTGAAGTAGGATTATTGTTATATCAAATGGATCAGTATATACGATCGTTCGTGCGTGCAAGTCCAAAATCACAGCGGAAGATCCGTCTTTAACCAGCTGATAGTTTCATCATCCAGGTTGATCAGGCCTGGAATTCCTCTTGGGGACTTGTAGACCTCACAGTCATCTATGATGTGGCTAATGGTTTGTGGCTCTCCACAATCGCAGTTTGGTGAAAGTTCTACTCCGATCTTGTGAAGGAAGTTCTTTGTACGACCAACGCCAGTTCCGAGTCCGTCGAGGTCGACCCATGCCTTCCCACCAAGGTCACAGCCCCCGGGCCCGCCAGACGGGCCGTCCACACACTGCCTTAGGTCCAAAGCAGAGGGTGTCCATCGCTCACACCATCCGTCATTGATCCAGGATGATCGATAGGGACACCGCGACTGCAGCGTCATGGACCGGGTAGCAAAGTGACTCCGCGGAATTCCCTGATCCTCAAAGGGTGCCGGTGGGGGGATCAGGCTACCAGGTTCATCACATTTCTTGGCGAGCTCGATCGCCCGAAGGCTCCTCCCAAGGCCTGCAGGAGCCACGCCAGACAGAATTGGAAGACATTCCACAGGCGTCGCCAAAAGGCAACCACCAACAAGTCTCACCGCATCATTCAGAACGACATCAATCCCGTGTGAATGTACACTGTGACTCCATACTGGTGCAGCGCATTCAGCAGCGGAGCATGCCAAGTCAACAGTTGATGCATGCAAGGTGTCAAAAGACGCACCCCACCCAGCCCCCGCGAGCCCCCCGAGGAGGCCGACACGAGACTGCGCCCCGGCAGCGACAGCCCCGGTGCGCCGACCGAAAGCAAGGCCGCGGTCCACCGCGACGCCAAGGCACTTCGGTGTTGGGTCATGTGACAGTCCTTCTCCATCCAGAGCGACGTCAAGTTCTCCTTCCGCGCATCGATTTGCAAGGTGGAAAACAGAGCTGACGGTCCCGGGCCCTCTGAGTCCCAAGCGCCATCGGTGGAAGAATCGGCCTACAGCGACCAGGTACGAAATACATGTGTAAAGAGTTATGTGAAGCAATTCAACGAGTTGCTGATAACACGCATTTTTAACTCTGCTTTTCGACCCTGCTTTTCCGATTCTGGAGGCGCCATTGAGCTACCAAAATAAAATAACAGACATTAAAAAGAAAGACGGGTGTTATCTTTCCAAAAGTGGACGGGTTCCTTCATTATTGGCTTCTTCTTATCGTATCCAAACACAGTTGGTTCTCAAATATGATCCAGCCAGAGATGGGTACAATGTCTGGGTGCTTCACCGCAAGATGCTTGTCTGTACATTGTTGCTCCAACAGTGGGTAGGTAGACCAAGAGATGTTCCATTGTCTGTGGTTCTGTTCCATAACCACAGGAAGTGCCCTGATCTGCTTCCTGGTAGCCCACATCTGCAAGGAAACCTTAGATCGGCCGAATACATCATATATTAATATTAATTGAAATGCAGCTTCTAAATATTTAAAGAGGGATGGCCCGATTTAAGTATATAAAGTTTTCATCTTGATAGAATGGCCTTCACACCAAAATCCTATCTGTAAAGTTTCGCGCCGATATTTCAACCCGTTTTGATGTGAGAGCTAAAAACATGATTTTGTAATCCCCATAGAGTACTGTGTAAAATTAATATTGGTCGACCAAAATGGGGCACATTTTTGCTCATAACATGCAAACCAAACATCCTTTAGCCCTAAATTTCACAGGGCAAATGAGAAAAATAGTAGCTTTCTTCTGATACCAAAATGTTGACCACTTCCGGTAAAATCTGGGGTCCCTGGGGACGAGGCTATTAGCGATCGGGCCATGGACCTTTAAGCTCTAGCTTTAAGCTCCTACCATCTTTCTTACCATGTTACTGATTGGATAAAAATCACATACGTTCCATTGTGACCAATCGGTTGATAGTAGTTGGTGTACTAGGCTTCCCTTTAATATAGTTGCTCTTTTGCGCTATTAGACTTGGCCTAGCGTCTTGCTGCTTTTTGAGTCGCCTGCAAGTCAGGGGCACTAACCAATCAATCATTCTGTCTGCCTCTTTCCCGGCCTCTTTCCATGGATGTTAAAGTGCGTGAAAGTTTTGGCGCCAGTTGAAAACATTAAATTCAATTGCAACCAAACTTAGGTTACAAGCGCAGTATGAGCAACTTCATCAGCTAATGAGGTCAAAGGTCACATTCATAAGTCAAACGTCATCTTAGGTCAAGTTGTAAGAAAAGGGCATATGCTAATCGCGAAAGAAGGCGAAACTAGTGGTTCGAGAACCGGCTTGTTTAAATAAATAAAACGTTCTGGTAAGATGTCAATACTAAGAACCTCAAAACAATGAACAATTATTTTTTTCATAATTTGATTTTTTTCAAAATAATTGTTACTGCCAAAATGTCCTCCATTTTGGCGGTAGCATACGGTATATATCTTATGTCATTCAGGGTGTCACGCCAGGTAAGGTATGGGTTTCTCCTTTTTTCAGTATTTCAGTATGAATCTGCATTAATAAGCTTGTCTACAAGGAAGTGGGTGAATACTGGTCTTGTCTCTTTTCAAGGTATCTTTAATGACGGTCCACGGTATTATATATATATTTTTAGCATAAACTATTTAACTGGATTCTTCTAAGGGAGTGGATTCTTTTAAGCCATCTCAAAAGCCACTGACCTGTCTTACAGCCTATACAGGGTCTATTAGGGTTGGAAGGGCTAATTGAGACCAAGAAAATAATCCTTAACACTTAAGTCAATTAGGTGTTTGGGATGTATGTAGATGTTGGTATCTGCTCTAAAGCAACCAATTAGCACATATAAAACTCAAAAAGTGCTACATTTGACAATCGTGTATTTTTTCCTGGGGACAGTAACTACGGTCCATACTTTTCCAAAGGTTGGTAGAGGAATACGCGAAGTCAATTTGCGAGCAAATTTAAAGGACGCCCTGTTACCAGATAAAAGGGTTGATATTTTTGTCTATTTTACATGTATACGTGCATATCTGAGCAGAAAAATATTTGTGGTTAAATGGTTTATCTAAAATTTATGGGGTTCTTAGGGACCCAACTACTAATCTATTAACGGCTGGGCGATTCTAATACTTTTGTGTCAACAGTCCTGACAATTACAAAAAAATACGCCAATTTATGTCCCGTAAAAGTATCAAAAACCTTGGTCCCAAGGACACCTTAAATATATCGTTAACTGAATTCATTTCTTACAGCATGTTATAACCTCACGACATGATTTAGGTATTTCTTTGTGGTGTTTTTTATCATACTTTTCCTTTCCTGCTTACAAAGTGTCAAAAGCCTGCATTATAATCCATTGCACTCAAACTTGGCACAGTAGGGGGGGGAGAAAGGAGGACGAGTTTCCATGTCTGGCATGAAAGTCGTTTTCAGGAAATATGCTATAAACATAAATTTTAAAAAGTTTAAATGCATACTAATGTGTCATACTACTTGATAACCGGCAATTTGCTCGAGTTTCATTTTAATTTTAAAAGTAGTCACGTGACTTCGATTTTTCATGTAAACTGTCCAAATAGCAGGACCCATCGTGATTCTTGGAGTCCTTTAAGCACATGTGAATATGATCTACAATAATAGTTAGTTCTTATCGTCTGACATCGTTATCATGTTTCACCGAGAATCGGTGAGCTGCATGGCACGAAATTCATCAAAAGTGGTCCTAAATCTAAATTTCTATGAGTTTGTCCCTTTTTATATCCACAATGCATTATATTATACGGTCATTAGTCAATCTAAAACACTGACTAGGATAAGCTTGTTTTGTACTCGTAGTGAATGCATTACTTTTCCATGATTTGGCGAATGAAAATGCGTAATTTTGAATTAAAAAAATAAAAATTATGTCCATCTCGGAACGACTATATCCCCTGGTACAAAAAAGTTAAACCATATCCAAAAATGAAGGACCCCACTGCATTAATGCCGATTCATTTTTCTTTTTTTGTTCCCTTGGGCCCTTTTAGGTGGAGCATACACTTGATATGAAGAGGCGAAATGGAGAAACTACGAAGTCTACCATATCAACCCTCTAATCTAGTTGGACAGGACGTTAAGAGATACCTAGGAACAGTTACGATACAGTAACCCATAAGGTGATAGTTGATATAGCGCGTCAGTCCCCATACCACGTTTTAATTCCATTTCAGCTTATTAAAAATGGTTGATGCTAGTATTATTAATCTTGACTTTGGGAAAAAAAAATTGATACGGGATCAAGTGATATCGAACTTCTGTGGCCACCTTTTAAAGCTAAAGTGAATTCCCTGAATAGATTGCCGCAGGGCTCTTTGAAACAAAAGAAGTGAAAGATGTTGGGGTAACAATAACAAATTTCGCGAGAAAAGGTTATCAAGTGTCCGGATGAGTAACCTATTGCTGAGGTCCAAATCGGTGAAACCGTGTTGAAGATATAGCTTTCGAAGTGTACATTACCTATAGGGATTGTATTTACTGAATTAAACACTTGTAGACTTCCGGATGGGGGTCCAATCAATTATGAATACCCTTCAGTTTGGAAGAAAAAACTCTGTTTGTGTTGTTCCCAACATTCCGGCAGAACAAATAATGTATGCCAGCAACTTGCGTAACCTTTTCTGATAGTTACTTTCATTACACGATGGCTTTCTTTAAAGGAGCACTATCCTATTCCAAGTCGACCCTAACCACTGATCCACCCAAAGCGAGATTTTTGTATCATTAGAAAACGCATGTATTTGGTCCTGATCTCATTTGCAAAATATTCTGTCCTACTTTTTTTCATTCTGATGCTACGAACGGAAATATTGGAAGAGTAATGTATGGGCTTAGTAAATGTACAGAAAATTTTGTGCTCACAGTTAAAAGTATGTATGTCAGGTTTAAATTCAATATTGGAATTAAAGTATGTTGGAGATGGTCGGTTTCTGTAAAAGTACTGATCACATGTTTTTTTGTGTGTGCGCGCACTCGTGTGTGTGTGTATTATAATTAATTTTTAAAACCTTTTGTAATTGTTTTGTTTAACTACAGTGTGTATGAGGGTCACGCATTATGTACTATAATATTACACACACTGGGGTCATGCATGATACAAAGGTTACTGAATATAATATGAAATTGAAGGAATTAACAGTTTTTAACCCACCCAGATATGTGACATTCTCTATGTATACAACATTTCCAATACACGCACTGAATCAACCCCCAGCAAGGATTTTTTTTTCTAGGACGGACTGACGTCGGGCGCGGAATCGAACCCGCCCTCCGCTCACCAGACGGCTACCTATCCCTAGGCTACCAGCTTGTATTTTAATTATATTTCTTTTGAAATAAGAAGCTCGACACAATTTTTTTTTTTACTTGTTACTTCATGCAGTTGTGTATAAGTGGACATGACCTCCTATCCCAACCTCTAATCCTGCGAAGGTCAATTATAGGTAAAAACAAGTTGGTTTGTAGATTGTACATAGTTCAGATCAGAGAGTGGAGATATCAACACATTAATATTTGGATCCCTGTTTCTGTCAGACCTATATAACTATTTTCCAAGGCAGGAAGAGTTTACCCTCATTTCTATTTTAATCTAAGGTTGTTACTATGTTATTCCCCTTTATACAACGCCTTCCGACTGAAATCGTTCCAGATCATAGACAACACCCTGTATTTTTTTTACAAGATACACAAGCGATAGATTAGTCCGTTTTGTCCACGCGTCGGGTCACAATCGAAGTCAAGATCCTTCACGCAGGCTATTATCTAAGGGTAATTTGTGGAGTGACTCTAGCGATCGCTTTTTTATTTGCTTAGTAATGGTCCGTGAAAGTGGTCGCTCGTTGATTCAAACTCGGCTCTCTCCACATGGTAATATTTACAAAACTATTAATCTGTCTGTACGGTAAACCAATTATATCATTTACACTTTAAAGCGAAGCGAGTGTATTTAGACATGAATCATTTTAACTTTCTTTTGGACGAGGTTGGAATATACCTCGAAAAGCTATTAAAAATGTCTATTTACCGATAAGAGTTTTGATCTTTACATTGGTGTTACGTTGTGTTACGCTTTAAATTAAAAGATACAAGTAATTTTAAACATAGCATTACAGCACACAACACCCCCCACCCTCAACCCTAGGAGTATGCACGAACGCACATACAAAACATTAGAATCTCAAATGTGTGTGCAAAATGCAGTAATAAATAATGCTCGTCCATTGTGACTGTTCGTAATTCAAATGAAATGCTAATCTATCAATTTGTGAATACCATAATAATTATGGGCAACTTAGGCATTTCTCATGAGCATCCCGGTGATGAACACACCTGTGTAGTTTCAAGCTGGGTAGTTTCAAATCCCCCAGGATCATAAGCCGAGCCATGGGTAGAGTCTTAATCGTTGATCATGACTTGATATATCCGCAGGAACCCCGCTGCCCAATAAAACACCCCCGCCACAACCTAAACCCAAAAGTCCGGGGTTTTGATTGGTTATTAGAGACGGAGGACATTTCAGAGAGAAACCCCAATTTGGTCGATTTCGGGTGTGTTGCATATTTGGAATGCTTACCAATTTATTAGATCACACCATCATCTTCAAATTACGTCAGATGCGCATTAAGTTTCGCTTTTCAGCAAACTGTCGAGTCCAGAAAACACAGGGTAGAATAGGCGAAATTATAATTCATTCACGCGAATAATTTAGGATATTAAATTTTTTCACGCGGTGGTTTGGCCCCAGATGATATGGAAATTACTAGTTTTATATATCATTGTTTTGCAACTGTCGATTTCCCTATATCCAGTATTTGCATTTTTCCTCAACTTGTGACGTCATAGAGACGTCATAATGGAAATGTCGGTACTTATTTTGATACCAATGAAAAGAAGAAACTCTAAGCTATCCTGCGTTACCAAATTGATAGGAATCGAATGTTCAGTAACAAAAAATCACATGGATTGGCAACCACCACCTCAGGTAGATGAGGGTTAACATCGCCAATAACCATAAACCTGCTAGTCAACCTATGTTTGGAAGTAACCCTTTAGCTATTTTCGATGTGAGAACAATTTCATCTTGATTCAGACACATCTCTATTAGGGTTTGTAATGTTTTCATCAACTGCCAAAAGGGGAACATCAAATCGAATATAATAAGGCTTCAATAATTCTCAAGATGTCTTCTTTCCTTTGATGCGATACGGTATTTTATCCCCATAGAATACAGGTTTTGCACCGTTAAACTTGAGCTAGAGAATTACGTGCAATAACTACATTAAATTTCGTACTGTGTTCACGTATTTGTTACTGTTAAGATCCTTTGGTTTGTAAAATACAACACAATGTCCATCGCAAATATCACATCAGTTGAATAAAGATCCGTGATCAAAAGAAATAATATAACAAACATTAAAAAGAAGACGGAGTGTAGGTACGTAAATTAATTTGAAAAGTGGAAAATTTTATAAAAACACAGAAGTTGACGGGTTTCCTCATGATTGGCTAGTTACATTAATAACCAGCAGAAATTAAAATAGCTTACAAATATTTAAGCGCTAGCCATCTTCATTCTTACTACCATTCAGTGTTCAGTCTTAGTTATTTTACTAGCTAGGCTTCCCTTCATTGGTTATTCCTTCGTGTAATATTGCACAGAGTTCTAGTGTCAAGACGTAAATGAGGGATTATAGAGCTTTATTCCGCCAGGCATATAATCCCATAGACCGTATTCAATATGTCGTCAGCCACCAGACATGTTGGTGGACAAGATGCATACATTCTAGGACTACAATACATTCACCTGTCAATGATCCCTGTGCAATCGCTAAACATTGATCGATTGACAGGTGAATGTATTGTAGTACTGGAATGTGTCTATCTTGTCCACCAACATGGCTGGCTATTGAATACGGTCTATTGAAGTCTGGACATAAGCCTAGCTTCATACAATATTGCAAGAAAGAATGACGCCTTCTCTTATTAATTCAGTTTCTGTTTTGCACTCTTGGACTTGGCCTGGCATCTTGCTGGTTTTTAAAGTAAATGAATTAAACATTTTTATGGGATCACTTGGACCCCCTTATGCACAACAATTTTTTCCACATATATTTGACCTTTGACCTTTTGCGGTTACTCATGCATGCATGTAGACTTCATGCTAATATCAAATACAAATGATAATTAAAATTAATGTTTCATTAATTAATTCCATGTTGATATGTAAATAAGCTAAATAGGCCCGAAAACCATTTCCCTGTAGAAATGAATGGTAAAATACATGGTTCGGAAAAGGTTTCATAAAAATGATCCTAAAATGTTTCAAATCCCTACGTTTTGATTCTAAATAATCAATTTGGTCTACTCTTGACTCAAAACAACCATTAGTTTTAATTTTGAGCGCAAAATGTGCGAGAAGAAGCCAAAAAATGGCCGCGCGCGTAGAAATTAATGTTTCCCCCTAATTTCCAAATCGATCACTATTTTAAAAAAATTCTTTCAGTAATAATGTCATCTTTGGTTAGTCATTACGTGAGTCAAATTTCGTGAAAAAAATAATATGGAAAAGTTGTTTTTTTTGGGTCCACCCGTTATACCAACGGGGCCGCAAAACACCTTATGTACTTTATGAAATCATATCTTACAGTAATGTATTCAACATCACCGCATGATTTAGTGTTGACATTGTGGTATTTTTATTATCATATATATTTATGCATACATTGGCACTCAAACTATGGCCAATCGAGTTCATGTCTGGCATCAAATTTCGTGTTCAGGAAATATAAAAAGTTAAACGCATAACATGTACATTATAAGGTACTCAATACCGGCGATTTCTGGATTTTCTACTTTTAAAAGTATATAGTCACGCGCAGCTTCGATTATTTCACCTCAATCTGTCTAATAGGATTGATCTCGTGATTCGTTTGTCTTTATAAACTCAATGAGATGTACTTGACATGAAATATGATCTCAAAATAATACTTTAAATTCAATGACTTCTTGATGTTATCGCGTTTTATGGCATATAGAATTCTCTATAGGGCATCACTTAGCTTTGAACGATTACTTAATGTCTATCATCATACTGCAAAGTATTTCAAATTATTTTTTTTTTTAAAAATAAGTGGTATTCAAGTAATTTTTTCTTGCCAATGGACCTGATGAAAATACCTTTTGGAAAGTTATGTCATTATTTAACGAAGTTTTGCATTTTGTATTCTGCTTCGCCCAAATGATTTTCTTTTTGTGTACATATGATGCGTCATTCAATGTACCTTATACAAACCGTCCCTTAAATGTATTTAAATGCACTTTTCAAACTCTTGAGTAGACTCCGCCATTGTGTTAGGGGGAAATTGCCCCTAGATCTTTGCGGTGATCGTCAGATTTCCCTCAGGGACGTTAGGGACATAACCTTGCCCAAGAGTTTGCACAAAATGTTATGACGGTTTCCAGTCAACATTGAAATGCTGATTCGAAGTCTTGTTGATGCAACTTTCTCATCTTTGAGTATTGAGTAGGGATGAAAAGGTGTATAGACATGTTCATATTTTACCCCTGTTGATTTACCCCTTCCCTATCTCAAAATGCTTTAGGAGACAAAGTTGCATCATCGAGATTTTACATCAGCAGGCCAATGTTGCCTAGAACCATAAAAACATTTTGTGCAGATTTTGGTGTAAGATCATATCGGCCTATTACAGGATTATTTTGGGTTCCTTTTTAAAAATTTGTTATCTAATTTAGCTCATTGTTTTATGACACATAGTCAAGTATTTAAGACCTCTGTTATTTTTCCTCATTCCGAGTTTAAAATCTTTTACAAGAAGTAGTGCTTAAGGCTTTGGCGTATTTATGTTTTAACTCAAACCAGTCCTGAGATAACACAATGGTCATAAGAACAAAATTATCCCAAATTCTAGTTTAAACTATTGCTGTTTTACCACTTACTGGTCGCACCGCTCGTCCACACTGCCAGTTTAAATGTCATTGTATCATTCGCAATCCAAGGTGGATAATAATTCTAGCTACAAATCTGAATTTCAAGATCACTTCATTTATTTCCTTGAAAATTAAATTTAAAATTTGGGATTTTTTTTATTTTTTTTATTTTTTTTATTTTTTGCTTTTTTTAATTTTTGGGGGGGGGGAGGATTTTTCAATTAAAAGTCTTCTAGCTTAATTGAAGATTAGCATGGTCAAAAAATTCAGCTTTTATTTTCCTGTTTGTTGAGGTACATAGGACATTCCGTTCAACTTTTATGCTAACCTTTAAGGAAGCAAGTCTTGTACGTTCGATGCATTTTTGTATAACATTTGTGTAGTTGAAAGTGCTACTCTGTTATTTTAAAGGCAAATATATTTTTTTTTTCATTATGATCACACATATTATGAGCTTGTTCTAAATATATTTGTTAAAAAAATAATCAATTAGCATCAAACTAAGTCAAAATTTCTCGCTCTATATACATTTATGTATTTCTTTTTTTTCACTCACCCACCCAAGATGATTTAATACAGTTATTTAAAATAATTTACCCTCTTTAGATCGTCCCCTAGTTGCACCAATGAATGCACTCCAAAGTGTAATAGTTTCATATTTTAAATAAATGAACAAATATTTCCAATGATCTTGACCAAATATTTTTGAATTTTAATTATTTTGAATTTAAAATTTTACATAGCTCTTAAATATTTGTTTAGAGTGAAATTGGTGACTTTAGGAAACGGGAACGAACGTAACCACAAAAACGAAAGATCATCTCAACGTGAAAGTTTGGCAAGATATCCCAAGCATGAAACTATGAACAGATTTTTGATTGGGCTTCAATTTAGAATTATGGCATAAAGTTTTCTGATTGGTTCAGGTGCTGGTTGCCATGGCAATAATAAGAAAAAATCCGACTTCATGGTTTTCTGCGCACTTTACCCATGCACCTTCTATCTAAAATTCTTGGACTTATTTTTAAATCTATAGAGACTTGTTAGCGGGACAAAACTTGTTCTGGATTTAAAATGAATAAGTCTGTAAAAAGACTATTAAAATAAGTCCTTAAGATTACAAACAAATCTAAAATGACTTAAAAATAAGCAAATGAGAGACTATGTTTGTTTAAGTTCGAAAAGACTTATTTGCAAATCCAAAAAGTTTTGGTCCGCTAACAAGTTCTTCTTAGATTTTAAAAAATAAGTCCAAGGATTTTAGGGAGTTCTACCCAAGTTTGGTGTAAATGCAAGTTACCGTTAAGCAGTTACATTTGTTACCGTGTTTAGCCAATCAGAGGTTCTGTTCAAGTATCAAGGCAACAGGATCAAAATAATTCCCCTTTTTCAAAACTCTGCAACATGGGCTACAATATGGTATACAACATGCATATGTAATCTATTGGTAAATTCACGAAAATTGCAATCGAATATCGGATTTAAAAACCTAGACCCCCCTTAATGAAAGGAACGTCTACTTTCGATAGCTCATGTGGCCTTATGTTATTTCCGATAGTTCGGCGTATAAGTTCTTGATCTCCGTGCTGAAATATAACAAGGAGATTTACAGCTAGATCTAAGATTACCTTTTTTCTCAAGAGGCGCCCAGGACTGACGATTATATGGAAATTTCACCTGAGCTCATTGAAGCGAAACACTCCGATAATTGCATTTAAGCATTTTTTGTTTTATAAATTGACATAAAATACTGAACAACAACAGTCCTTTTGACCTGGTTTGAAACAAGGGAATTTAAATATTAAGGACAAAGCTCAGCTAAAAACCATACTAAAATAAAATACCTTTATTCTCAAAATAACTCTGTCAATAGAATATTTAAAGCTACATGACAAATAACAATAATGTTGAAGAGTCACGAAGACATTTCCAGAAAAAAGCGCCCCATTTTATTTTCAAATTCGTTTTTTATATTTAGAATGCTCTTAATACTATATCAATTACACCGAAAGTGAATATGTAATAAAAAAGGGATTTATTTTCTGACGTGCACGACAAAAATCCAAACATACTTCTCTATAGGGACGATTAGGATGGCAGGCAAGTTTTAAAGCTAGGTTTTGGTTTTCTTTTTTACTTGTTTGTCCAATAAACCTTGAAATGTTTTCGGTAGGTGTTCTACAACCAAGCCAGTGCAAATTTAGATAAATTTGTATCTTCAGAAAATCCCCTCGTGTCACTTTAACTTAGCAACTCCATCTTGTTTTAGAGGTTACACGTTTTAAGGGGTTTAACTAGAGTGTTCTTGCTTCTTTTACCTCCTATTTTAAAGAGACAATGGTACATTTGAAAAATAGTGCGCCCTCAAGATTGTTCAAAATTGATATTTTTGTCTGGTTGTAATAGCCCTCACCTGAAAGATTAAGCCCAAATCAGCGCCCTTAAAGTTCATTGACCTTTATTACATTTTCACCCATATCTCTGCAACTTAAACCACAAATTGCCAAACTAGATATTTTCTGATTCCATATGATTAGATGAATCATTTGAGATACTTTTCAACTCAATCAAACCACTTAAGATGACTGATATCTTTAAATCAAAGATGGCCACCAAAAGGCCCCATTGGGACAATATTTGATTTTGGTAACATAAACATTCTTTAAGATGTCGTAGAGATGCTAAAAATCATGTTAGGCAATTCTCTCTTATCTTGCGTTCAAGCGATAGGATAGGATCTTTCTATCAAGCATGGTTGGTACAAGCTGAAAGAAGGTATAGTGCATTAGACAATGATATTAACAACTGCAGCAATAACTAAATTACCATTGGATTAGCTACTTCACATTAACATTGTTCAAAGGTGTCTTGATGAAGTACTTTCCATATTACATCAAATAACGAAAGTCGCCATTCTAAATTATCCAAACTGGTGGACATACAACATTTCAGTGTCAATTATAGTCAATGCTCGCCAATATTGATGAATTGAATCACTAATAAATTTATACTTGGAGTAATGTAATTAATTACCTATAGTGACAATACAATGAACACGACTTGTTGGACACAAATATGACACCAGCAATTTAGTAATTAATTAATTCTCACTGGAATCGCGAATGTAAGCGCAACATGATGTCAGATTCTGGAATAAATCTTTTATCTTTAACCAGAAATTGGCAGGAATCTTCAAGAATATTCATATCTACGGGGGGCTTTGAATGTGTTTTGGGATACATATTGTAAGTATTAGTATAGCTTATAGTTCGGATCATCCTCGATTGATTTTAAACAGAATCTCGCGCGACGATGTTAAACTTAAAGGCTGACTCAGAGATTTCCCAGGGAGGGCGCCCTCAATTTTCAAACAAATTGTGTTTTTGCATATACATAACGCTTGTCTATACAATAATCACTGTGTGAAATAGCTAAGCTCAAATCAAAGTCTTTCCTATAGAAAGTCACAACTTTGTTATAAAATTCCGGATCCGGAATTTTTGTTATACACAGTATCCTATGGGACTGTTATACAATACATGAATGTGCTCTGCATGAAAACGAAAAATGCTATTCGTCTCAAAGTTTGGAATTAGGCATTTTAGGTGACTATCTTTAGTTTTAGTTGAATATTTTTAATTAATACACACAAAAAAATATTTTGAAATATCTGAGTCAGCCTTTAAAGGGCCCTGCCTTGAAGAGCATCTGTGGTTTACAGTTGAAATTTGCAGATTCGAGTAAATGCAGAACTAGGACTACTGACCCTGAACATGTAAGTCTACTGACATGGAAATGATCGGTTTAGTAAATAATATTTTTATAGTGGAAACGTTAAGATATCACACTTTTAAGCAAAGTTGATTGATTAAATCATATATCTAACAATGCAGCGTATTGGGGTGAGAAACACAGTACATGTACAAGAAAATCCCATATGCATGTTTGTGGTCTTACGTGCATGTGATGTTGAATGAAAGGTGAAAATGGGCACCTTAAACCTATAGTTTGATCGACTCTTTGGGCCATTCTTCAGTCACGTTTGTGACCTGAAAACGGTAAATTTAGATTTTCAACCCAATGCTGTTTTTCCAACACAACCAATCTGTTATTACGTTTGGTATAATGAATAACCTTTAATCCAAACCTAACCAAAAATAATGTTTCCCCTTTCGCCAGATTGGTCATTTAGTGGGTGAGCCAGCATGTTGGGTCGGACCCACTGGGGGGGGGGGGGGGCAAAGAGGCATTTAGACCAGGGCTACCAAGCCCTACTTGAACATACACAGAATTTATGATGGCCAATTCTGTAGGGGTAGCTTAAACGAGCTAGGGGCTCGCCAAAAGATTATACAGGGTCAAAATTGAAAAGTGGTCGAATTTTGTTGAAATTGCATACAAATGTTTCGTATGATCACAAGATTAAAAAAACGTATAGTTTTGTGCTATCTCTGACTTACCCTTAGGAGTTATAAGCTGAAAACCGTTATTGTAGTCAAATGTTTAAATTTAGCTTCTACCTGAGTCAAATACTAAAAATGCTACAATTTCAGTGGATATGGTCTCATATTGTTTTGTAATGTTATTACAATTAAAATAAGCAATAGTTTGGACCATCTGCAATGTGAAATTAACAAGTTACGCACCTCATTAGCACTACCCCTATACCCCTATAGGGGTTAGGGTTAATTTTGGGTGTAACTTGGTAACTATACATTGTACATTTTCCAAACTATACCTTATTTTACTTGTGATTACATTACAAATAATATGAGACCATTTCCATTGAAATTGAAGCATTTTTTAGTATTTGACCCCTGTAGAAGCTAAATTTAACCTTTGACCTACAATAACGGTTTTCAGCTTATAACTCCATAAGGGTAAGTCAGAGATAGCACAAAATTTACATTTTTAATCCTTGCGATCATACGAACATTTTGGTATGCAATTCAAAAACATTGAACCACTTTTCAATTTTGACCCCTGTATAATCTTTTGTGAGCCCCTAGATTGCTTAAGCTACCCCTACAGAATGGCCATCATGCATTTTCGTGTATGTCATAGTATGAGGTAGCCCTGGTATAAATGCCAAGGTACAAACTAACTGGCTTTTGACATGAAATATGAACATTACTGAGACAGTGGTTTTCTAGTAATAAAAAATTCTTTGTCTTTTTGGTCACGTGTGTGACATACCAAAGTCAATTAAAATTCTTTGTTAATTACTTGACTATTCCCTATAAATTTGCAATTTTTCAATATAGTTTGAAATATTGAAGTCCACACAATACTTTAGGCAATATTTAAAACAAAAAATAATAGTTATTCAATATAAAACTAAAGAAGCAAAATGGTGTAATAACGTCACTTTTTTATTCCAAAATATTAAACACGTTTATTTATGAAAATGAGGGTGTTTGAGTTGAACATAATGTGTAAAAATATCATGCAGGAAACTTGGAAGGGTGGTTAACGCCATAATGTAAAGAAATTTGCAATACCATTAACTTCATTTTTTATCTAAAAGCTTTACTTTTTTGAAGAACGGCGCTTTCAAGTTTTGATTAATTAGGAAACAAACACGTATGTGACCTTCTGTATATTCGGATTATATTATTGATTGATAATTATGTTCGTCCACATTTGCATAGCGACCTCGATGTTTTATATAAAGTATTGTTTATAGAAATAACATTTCTGAGGGTCACTTAGAAGATTCAACGATATAAGTTGAAGAAATAATAAATTATCACAATATTTGCATCCAGTTTGTTTGGTCAATGCTATTCTCTGCTTCCCCTTTAGCTTAATTTACTATGTAACATAATAACGGTGCTTCTCTGTGCTTCTAAACATCGTTCAGGACATCTAGAACACAATACCAAACCCTCTATTGTAATAAATTCCCTGCTTACAGCTTTATTGTTTATAAGGCGAAAAATGCACTTTTTATACATGTTCATTTTTACCGATAGGTACTTTTTCTTGAATGGATGTTGTTAATAGACCGGTATTTTATGTAGGTCACCCCCCCCCACACACACACACACACAAACTCATTGTTGTATGTTGTCATGCATGATACATTCCGAATTGACGAGCTCGTCATGTGTGTTTCCGTTAACACACTACTTCATCTCATCTATAGAACCTAGGGAATACTTCTGTAAAACTCGTAAGTTTATTAACTTCACACTTTAACTGAGGCACGTCAACCAATTTTTACGCTCTGCTGAATTTAATAAAAATCTTTTCACTACAAAAGAAGACAAAGAACTTATTTACGTTCGAGGTTAGCACGATTTTTTTTGTTTGTTTGACAAATATTTCTTGTTTATCTTAATAAGAAATATCAAGTTTTATTAAATTAGTTTATCTTTTTTTTTCATTACACATCAATATGAGTCGCTATATCATGTGAATAAAGGAGAAGAGAAGAAGACAGGCATATTTGTTTTACCCTCAACCGCAAATATATTTAAAATGACACTGGTACATATAGGCGCTGTCAATTTTCGTCAAAACCTAAGGTTTTTATGTTGTATTGTTTTTACACGTATTAACCCTCGCCTGAAAGGAAAAAGCGAAAAACAGTTTCTAAATTGAGTAAGTTTGTAATTAAACGACTCCGAAGTAATTTTATTCAAATGACTCAGGTTGGACAACCGAAACGCAAGACAATACACATGGAAGTTGTGTAAATTCCCCTTTAAACCCTTCAGACTGGTCCATGAGCTTTTTAACGTTATCAATGTCTAAGGTTTCTCAATAAACCAGCGGTACATAAATTATTAAGACGGATATCCTTTGACCAAAAATGAGACAAAAAAAATATTTGGGTCATGAAACTTGGAACAGTGTCGTTTGAACCCAAGGCCATCCAATAAGACGCTCTGAAAAGATGATTTCCACTGGGTCTACGACTTTAAGGGAGGATTTAGGGACTGATGAATGTAGAGAGCGATAGGGGAAACACGTTATGACAGACACGCACTATCAACTTTTGGTAATAGTGAGATCAAAGTTCTTCAGTATTTCAGTGTCATCATTGGGACTTCTGAAGATTAGGAATCGAAGGCTAGCTCACTAAATAAAATTGAAAAAAAGACTGACCGTGATTTGGCGTTTTGAGATTTAAAAAACAAAACCAAAATTGCTGTGTGCATTGAGAAATTCCGCCGGTTTTTGGCGCGAGCGTAGCGGGTGTAAAAACAATTCGCCAAACAGACCGACCCTACTTCAAAGTTCCGTCCGTCCGTAGAACAGGATTTTTTGGTTACCTAGTACATATCGCCAATAATACGAGATTTCTAGCCAAAAAATTGACTAGAATATACTCAAAGAGTTTGGTCAAATTTACAAGATTTGCCAGGAAAGTTGACAAGTAAACCTCGTAAGATTACATTTTACACTGCATGTAGTCAAAAGTGATGAGGTATTTCCAAGAGTATATAGCCCCATAATACGGAATAAAGTATAAAGCTATTTGATAGTAACATTATATGAGTATCCATAAATAGCTGGATATTGCCGCTCGGGGCAAAAATGTTAACTGGTCTTCACTCGCATTTCGTATTTGTTTAATATTATAGTGGATTTTGATACAAATACGAAATGTGAGCGAAGACCAGTTAACAATTTTACCCCGAGCAGCAATAGCAGGATATTGCCGCTCCGGGCAAAAATGTTAACTGGTACTCACTCACATTTCGTATTTGTATCAAAATCCACCATATTAAACTCGTAACCAACCACGGAGACGTAAATGACTGGAGTGTCAGTTCCATTTTGTTACAAGTGATCAGTTTTTTCAACTAAAACAGTCACCAACACTTGACTCATATCTTACGCCATAACGGTATTCTGCATCATAGGATGTAAAGTGTTTTTTATGCTCATGACCTGGGATTTTTTATTTGTTTGATTTGGTCAATATGCAATGACTTTTAACTTAGAGGAAGTCTTCACATAACGACTTATTACTTTTATTGATTTTTAAAAATAAAATTGATTATAGGTTTTTAGACGTAGTGGACGATTGGAGATGGGCTGGTTTTATTAAAAGATTTATTTCTTTAACAAATAAGGGGGAAATTGGAAGCAATAAAAAGTCAGAGGTCCGTCCTCAATAGCTTTCAAGACCTTGTTGTTTCCATAATAATAACGATAATAATAAACTTTAGAAATTATTTTGTATGGGAGTTTTTGCAAAGTGTGCTTGAAATAAAATTACGCTTCGTAATTTTCTGAATATACTACGAGGGTTTAATTTCACCGGATAAATATTTGAAAAAAAATCAAAACAAATCAAAATATGTGCAACCTCAAAAAACTAATTAACATAAATCCAAACCAATATGTTTTTAATCTATTTTAATCAAAATTGTTTATCAAAACCACAAGACAAAAATAAACGATCACAGAACATTTGGTATATGACTGGAGCACATGAACGTTAGAAAAAAAGGTTCATTAGGCTGAATAGCTTCAGATTTCGCCTATACATGGTCATACTTCCTTAGTCACAAAGTGTCAAATATGCCAAATGCTTTGTCTCTCTCTAGTAGCATTTTTTGTTAGACTATGTACATCGTTATTAGAATTTTCCAATAGATTTTGGAAGAATAATATTGCAGCACCATTCATCATTATATTGTTAACCGCGAAAACAGAGAAATGACTATCGACCAATTTTAAGTAAAATCATCAAACTGTACATACTCCAAATACAATAAAAGAGCAATAAATACAACTATAATGCAACTTTAATGTCCGCTTTAATGTATATGTTAAAGTATGTATTCATCCAGTCCTTAACTGATGTCTCTTTTTCATCATGTTTAAGTGAATGCAGCTAATTCAATCAGATATTTATTCTTAAAGAACGAGTAGTGGTAAATATGTTACACCGCCGGAAGCAGACTACCAAACGGTACGCGCGGGCTTTTGCTCCATTTAAATGATCATAAAAGTTAATAACGACAGCTGTCGTGTTTTCAAATACTGCCAGAGGGAAACTACAAAACTGTAACGCACAACTGTACCTATAGGTATCTTCACCTTGATTCAAACTTAAAATTTCTGTCATGTTTTCACACCACACTACAAAAATGTAAACATGCAGACGTTGCTCTATTTCGAGAGTCGTCACGTTAAACTCATAAACCTCAAGTTGCTAAGTTTTTTGCAATTTATGTAGCGCAGAAAATACAAGATTATTATACAAAATATAAGATATAGCCATGATATGGGAGCAATGTGCTGCGTGAGTA
This sequence comes from Ophioderma brevispina, assembly GCA_023653785.1. Classification (NCBI taxonomy): domain Eukaryota; kingdom Metazoa; phylum Echinodermata; class Ophiuroidea; order Amphilepidida; family Ophiodermatidae; genus Ophioderma; species Ophioderma brevispina. Next base: position 20,140 of record JAMKCH010035430.1, read on the forward strand.
TGATGTATTCGTAGCTGTACAGTAATTTGCAGTTTGACACTCTGAACTCCCCTTGAAACAAACCGAACACCGTAAACACAACCTGTATTAATTAAAACATTTTATGGATGAAAGTAATCCAACATGTCAGAACATTCAAATATTCAAAGCATAAAATATTTGAAACTATGCCTTAAAACTTTACAGTTGTATCTGTAAAGGGCACTTTTCCATCGCATATGCTCAATCAAGATTGAGATTAAACATAGTCTGTGTTATATATGTTCTCTTAGAGAGACTTGGTTGTTATTTAACCTTTATTTTAATTTGCTTTGCGGATTCTTCATTTTAACTCTTCGGTGAGGTCCTTTATCAAGTACTTTGTGATTTGTTTTACACTTAACACAATCATTCAAATGGTTCATCACTATCAATAAGAATATAGAATATCCCATTTCAACAGAGAGAGAGAAGTAAAACGTGTAATACAACAGTTCCTGTCACTACAGATGCAGATTTTGCCTTTGGACATACCTAGAACAGACATCTATAATTGATAAGCTACCGAGAGAAACTTAGCTAAAAGGGGTAAGATAACACCCCGAGGAGATAAATATGTAATAAATAAGTCACAAGTCAAGGCAAAAAGGTCAAAGGAACATATTTTGAAAGCTTGAAAGAGAATCAAGGTACGATTGATGCACTGTGAGCGCTGCCTCCTTCCACTAATTCTGTAAACAACTACTTGATGGTCCAATTACCTTTTAAGGGAGCTAGGAATGGCGTTCTACCGAAGAAACAGCTTCGTATCATTTGCGTTTTTAATGTAAGATCAAAATATATTTTTGTTTAAGAACTATTTTACACTAGGTTTGTTTAACAATAGCAAGTAAACCAACAACTTTAGTACGATTATCTTTGAAATAAAAAAATGTTTTATTCTATTATTAATGATGAAGATTTGACCCACATATTTAGTTACACTTAAACGCAAGTCACGTGTGAACAAAAATATTATGTACTATCACATTTCGATTTTGCAATTTTAGAAGAGGAGCTAGTGATCAAACCCACAAGTTTGATTATAAATACTCGATGATACTATGCTTATTTGGTGTTACATTTCACCAGACTCGACCTGTTTTCTTTCCAAGAGGCGAGACTTCAAAACGCGAGCAGAGGTCAACCGTGATGCTACGCGGTTAAACCAATTTGATCCGTTGATAAAAATCCACTTTTTGTTCCTCAAAATCTTCTAGCTCAGCTAGCGACAAAGTAGTAGATCACTTCTGTTTGTTGAATAAACTTTTAATTGAAATTTCATCGGTTTCAGTTGACTGATTTGAAAGCAAAGGCTTTGAACGTGTTTTTTGGCCTTTCCATTCTTGTCAATTGAATTTGCAAGAAAAAGCAGTGATGTTTGATAATTACATTCTTTTCAAATTTTAATATCTGTAGTTACCCAACCCTACCCGAGGATAGGGAAAACTCATACCTATCATGTTGTTTTCCCGGCCGAATCCGCCGTATACGCAATCGTGCGGACAAATGCACAAATGATAAAATATTCGATTATGCAACTTGGCGTTATTTGACACCGATGGAAATCAAACGCGAGAGAGACACTGAGAGAGGTAAAACGCGGAATTCTTTTGTTCAGTCTAATTCCAAATTAAACGGATAAACTTAATAAATTGCAGTTGCCTATGGAAACGATCTAAACTAATGGATGTCATTGTGAACAAAAACGACTCTTACCACACTCATGGTTGGAAACTGCCATGATTATATCCATTTAAAAACAAAAAAGATTGGTGAAAAAATATATTTAAAGTGACATGATAAAAAGTTTACATACATGTATGTTAAATGCTCAAACATCCAAGAACAAAAAATATATATTCATATTGGTACAAATAACCCCGTGGTGTGACAAAAAATATAATTTGTACAGGGTGAGTCAAAAAAAGCCTGACCCTGATTGTGTCCGCCATTTTTATTTTTTAAGTATCATATATTTAACATATGTGGTATCATCTGAAAGCTTAGTTCATTATCTTTAATTTGCTGCAAAAAATCACATCGGTTATGTATAGACCGAGCTACAGTTGTTTGAATCAAGTAGTCTGTTTTGCGCTTTGTCCAAGGATTCACATTAAAATGAACGGCGTTCAGCGAAGCGAATCAGTGTCCAGAAAAAATCGGGCTATTTATTGACTGCAGAATAAATGTGACGCTGTTTAACCCCACAAAATTCAGTCACCATTTACCATCGATCCTCTACTAACGTTTCTACGTCCTCATCACTCATAAAATCATTTGATAAATAAATTAACTTGATACATGTATCAGTTTCTTGAGGAGTTTAATGAATCATACCATATGAAGGAACCGACATCGATGATAACCTATTGTCTATATTTGTAGACCAAAATATGCCACATATTGAAACAAGTGTTTCAAATAAAACGTACCATTATCACCGGGGCTTTTACACCTTTAAGATATCACATTACTTGACATAAATATAAACGTACCCTATCATCATTTTGGGGAGTCATTTGCTTATCCGTGGATAGGGGTAAAAGCTGGTTACTTGATTCAAGAGACTGTAGCCCGGCCTATACTTAACCGATTGGAATTATCTTTGCAGCAAATTAAAGATAATGAAGTAGGCTTTCCGTTCCGATGAGACCACATATGATACATTATGTTATTATAAAAATTCAAAATGGCGGACGGACACAATCAGAGTCAAGTTTTGTTTTACTCACCCTGTATATTTGGATCAATTGTACCACCCGAAATAAATCTTTCTAGCCACGAGCTGATACAATGATTAGAAGTTCCACAACATTTACTGAAATAGTTTTTATTCCGTCGATTCTTGAGCCTTGATATGTTTAATGATATGCTGCCAAAAGGGCAATGTAATTTACTTAAAAATGAACCATTAGAACAAGGAGCCTATCTGTAATAACTCAAATTTACTCGATATCGTTTGCTAGATATATTTTTTTTTATTTTTGTCTTATTTAGCCTGGGTAGGTCATTCAGTTATCAGACACTGCTTTCCAATGATGCCCAGGGATCCAGGACGATTTGGGACAGGCAGGGGTTTTCACCCTCACTACTCTTATCGAAACTAGCTGCGATTACATATACAGGCGTGATTCTCCATGTATATGGGACCGATGGCTTAACGTCCCCTCCGAAGGATGGGGTATTCTCATGGTTCGTTTGCCCAAGTCCAAATGAACCACGGGGAGAGCGGGTTTTAATCAATAGTCTTACAAATCAAATCCAGAATTTACTACCAGATTAAATCCCAGCAAGTTGCCCCGCCGGGCCTCGAACCGGGACCTTCTGCACCAAAAGCCAATACCCTAACCAGTGGGCCACGCTCTCCCGTAAAATACACGCCTTATAGCTAAGCTTATAATGTATTATACATTTCCCAGCATATGTGGTAGAAAATATATGTTGCACACTAAAGTGTGGTTATAGGGCACTTGCATGAGAGCACTTAGGATTACCCGCCTCCTGATAGGATTCTGTAGCCAGCCCAAGTTTAAGGCGAATTGTATTGTACTCCAGCATTCTCGAAGGACATTCTCGAAGGACTAGTCTCATGACATGGACAGTATTAACCTAAATCAATGTCAGTTTGTATCACACTTGGGAACTTGTTGGACATAGGCCATAAAAATAACATTTGTGTAGGATTATCAGATCCGACCCAAAAGAAGTCCAATTTGAACGATTGGCTGTGGCGGTTGATTGATTGATACAATTTATGATGAAGAAAAAAAACAAATAAGCAAAATACAAGTACTGTGAAAAGACTCTACTGATGCATATATTGTAAGGAATGGAATGACAGAAATGAAAATTGTGAATTGATGGAATTTTATTTTGTTTAGTATTTGTTTCAAGGCCAAATTTAACACATTTCGTAAAAAAAAACTCTTTCATTAACATGAGTTAGGCGTGACATTATGGTCCATTTTGATTGGCAGAAGAATTAAAGAGAATTCCATTTTAGAGTAAAAAAAAACCGGCAAGCTATGTAAGTTCCTAGAATTGCAACTTCAAAAAACTTTTTTTGGCTTTTAATCATCAACTCTATGAAAACAATTTGAGTATTTTTCTGGAGATGGCCAACGCACACAAGTGTTAAAAAAAAAAAAAAAAAAAAAACAGTTGCGCTTGGCCGGACTCGCCGGACTCGAACATGCGTATTACTAGCACGACGCTCTTGCCAATTGAGCTAACAAGCCAGGGTTGGTAGAGGAGCCATAGATATCATCTATAGGTGTTAGATCCGAAAGCAATGAAAACAATTTGTTTTAAATAGTTGACACCGAATCACTTTTAAATGTTTAACATTTCTGCTAAATGCTTCATGCGACTCAGTTTCGTGAATTAAAAAAAATGAAAATAACATTTCGTCACACCGATTATCGCTTTTCATAACACATCGCTCAATTTCCGGGTACCTAGATCTTTAGAGTGATTAATTTCAAACTTGAGCTTGCACACTCCGACATACTTTGCGCTTCAGAGAGCTAAATACTCCCATGTTGAATGATGATATCGCCTCATACCGTTACGCTATCTTGAGGTTCATTGTTATACAAGATGTCATGTGTATTGACATACGTATAAATCAAAAGCTGCAACTGATGTTTGCATCAATAAGCGCGTTTGATTTAAGTCTCTGTGGAGGTATTTTTTCTCTTGCCACATCCCTCGTATCTCATCTCATCTCTTCTCTCTCTCTCTCTTTATCTCTCGCTCTATCTCTCTATCTCTCCTCCTCTCGCCTTTTCCTCACTCTTTCCCATTTTGGCAGTCCTTTTTAGCTGTGTAGGTTATCAAATTTGTTGGGAAACAATCAGATTATTAACACCGAAGCATGTTGTCATTGTCAGGAGACACTGAGATGAGGCAATAACACAATGTGTAGGACGGGTGTAGGACTTAAGGTGGCAAATCTATGTTGGAACGAACTTAGACCAATTCACACGAAGGCCACAAATATTGTAAAGGAAAAACACAATTTATGAATTGTTGGAATTCCTATCAGTATAATGTAGCCACGTTTTAGCCTGAGAAGGTCAAGTAGCGCCAGACAATGTACAGAGAGATGCAAAGTTAAAAACGGTAATTGTAGTACACTTGCAACCGAGAATATAGTCGTCAGAGTTTACACTTAACAATCTAAGAGGGACTCAATATTTTTACAATAAATACCCAAGGGCACTCGATAAAGGATATGATATTTGGCAGGTCTAGAGGAGTCAGCTCATGTTTGGTGTGATATAAAAGTTCAATCGAGAGTAGATTCCTTCTAACCTCATTGGCGAAGCCGAAACACAGGTAGAACTTACCAATACATGAACCTCAATCATGCTGACAACCAACGTTATATTGAAGACCCTGTTTTGTAATATACCTATACATTCGGTGGTAAACGATTGGTGGATCAGTTTTGCTCTAGATTGCTCTGAGCGCAGACAAGACCTCAAGTGGTCGTCAGAAGAATTGCGCTTATGCTTTTATTTCCCTAACTAACTTGCTTTTCTGCTACCACCGACTGAGTATCAGATATAGAAATACAACCACCTACATATTTCACGACAGTTTGCAAAAGCAAAATGGGCGAGATATTTTTCTCCTTGATATCTAAGAAACTCTGCACTGACCTGCAATCATTTTCGCACACAGCATTATCCCTATAGAGGATTATCTACTTATCAATACTACAATCAACACTAAATACCTCAGGGGGGGGGGGGGGGGAATTGCTTACTGCACACCCCTGAGTGCTTACTGCCTAATCTGAGTGCCCTACTGCATCCTCTGAGTGATTACTGCGTACCTCTTAGTGATTACTGCATGCCTCTGATTGCTACTGCAACCTCTGAGTGATACTGCGTACCTCTTATGCTTACTGCATCCTCTGAGTGCTTCACTACATACCTCTGAGTGATTATGCATACCTCTGAGGCTTACCCATACCCTGAGTGATTACTGCGTACCTCCGAGTCTTATAGCAATACCGCTTAGTGCTTACTTTGTATACCTCTGAGTGCTTACAGCATAACCTCGGAGTGCTTACGCATACCTCTGAGTGATTTACTAACATACCTCTGAGTCTTACTGCATACCTCTGCTTGCTTACAGCCTACCTCCGGTGGTGCTTATACATACCCACTGTAGTGCTTACTGCATACCTCGAGTGCTTACTGCTACCGCTGGATTGCTTACAGCACACCCGGATTGCTTACACACCCCTGAGTGCTTAGCAGCCTACACGTCTCTAAGTACTTACAGCATACCTTGAGTTTACTTACAGCTTTATACCTTTTGAGTTCTTACAATGGTTCTGTGGTATAGCACACACAAATTACACCATAGAATGCATATGCATCACACTATGGAATGTATATTCATTATTCATACAATGGATATACATTTTTTAAATGAAGGTATTTGTATTGTATAGTTGTTTGTGTTTTACAATGTTCTATTTTGCATCTTACACTTTTAATGGAGGACGGTCGTAGCTAATAAGTGCTACTATGAAGCACTTTATTCCGTAAAAATTATATTTACACTAATATATGTATTGTCTCCTGATAAGGTTTAAAAAAGTATAGATTTTTGTCTATAGGTTCCACATTTAGTTACTCGCTAATAGCCCTGTCAAATTATTGCTCTGGCCAGTACTAATCAAATATTCTTTTAATTCTTTGGGTTATAATCTGTATACACTTTTGAGTTTAAGCTTTTGTGACTCCTGTAACCATGTCAACCCCCCTTGGTACATTTTGCCCACTAATTCCAAACCAAATCCAATCTTGTAAAAATAAGGAAATATGAACATTTTTTACCCATTTCAACAAATCGAAGCACTGGCAAGGGTTACCCAGTATGACATTGAACCTTAATTGGGATGCCCAGTTTAATTTCGGAAGCTAGACCAACTAGCTTTTTTACTCCTAATGAGAAATCATTAGTATACTTTACACGCACTTTGACTTAATTTCAATTTACCCCCGTAGTAATTTTATCCCTTATTTGCAAAGTTCCGCACATTTCCCAAAGGTTGGACCCAAACTTTGATTCAGCACCCTTTAAACCTTCAAAACCTTCTTTCCCAAATTCGAGATAGAATTCTATTATACCGACGAGTTATGTCAAGTTGTACTAATATACTGTCAACCCTCATGTGTTCACATTTGTCATGCCCCAATTGTCACATTGCCATTTAGGTCAAATTTGTAAGACTACATTAATTGCCCGGCTTAATAACGGTGCACAATTCACTAGCCTATAGTAATACCAAGGTGACCGAAAAGTATTACAGCTTAAATAGTCGCCAATAATCCCGGTAACATTGAGACGATTCCTCCACTGAAGCAACAGGAATTTTCTATGCACATTTTGTGATCAAAGTTAAAGTGAGACGGTGTGTCGATTACTTTACCAGATTCAGAGGATGAACAATGAATGTGTGTTTTGACATAATCGTTTAAGCACAGATGAATATATATTGCCCAACTTAAAGGTCTTCCACCTTTCGGATTTGCGGCCATCTTGCCGGAATAGCAAGTCCATTCCAATTTTTTGGAGCTTTCTAAATCTAAAGAACGACATCAATTTGGATATATGCATAAAGTATGGGTCACACTTTGACAGCACTAGTACTTTGAGGTCGGGTATAAATTGATCTGATGACGAATCCTACGGGAACTAACACTCTTTTTTTATGAGTTATGCAATAAGTGATGTTAAAGCCTCTATATGTAATGTTCAGCCAACTTTTATTCCGCACGATGTCGGTTTTTTTATGCTTTACATTTAAAAAAAATGCAAATGTTGACAATACAATTCACGTTGACTTTGAAGCGTAACTCAACAGCCAATGAGGTCTAGGCCTAAATACAAGTCCTTTCTTCTTAGCCCTTGATCCACATACTTACTACAAGGATTCACTCATGTATAATCCTATAAGTCATGCCACAGGACGGAAAGCCACTTGAACACGTTGGATGACGACTATCATGAGTAGGCCACAATGACCCTCAGTAGAGTCGCAAAAATGTTTTTATGGTTATATTGAAATCAGTGGTGTATCTTGGGGAGTGCTTTCGGGCTGCGCCCCAGAGGGTTCATGCCAAAACCTGCAACTCCGCCTATTGTCGCTAATAGAGGGTACTTCCGTCCCCGGGGTCCCCCTTCAAAAGCCAGTCTGCATACTCGCTGGTGAACATTGACCTGCTGATTCAAAAATCTTGATGATGCATTTTTGTCATCCTCGAACATTTTGAGATAGTAGCTAGGGAAGGCGATAAATTAACAGGGGTAAATTTTGTAAATGTTTTCAAAATGGGCTTAAAGTGTATAGTCATATTTTATACTCTTATACAGAGTTAAAATATAATCGTGGTGCTATATTTATACCTAGTGTGCTTGGCTAAAAACTGTTCAAGGTCATAATGGGAAGTAAATATTTAATGACTCGGATTTGTGGTTTCAATTGTTTCCACAAAGTATTACAACTTTATGTTAATCACTGAAGGTATTTTGCAGAGGCTCGAGTGCTGATCTCCATCTCCCATTATGTAACTTGCGAGCCCCCACAATGATTTCCCCGTAATTATACCCTAAAATGTCGAACAAAATACATAATCTTAATTTTAGTTACTATCCCACAGCATGAATAATTGAGTAGATTGATATTAAAGATATTTACATTCTCAAATTTTACCCCAGCTGACCTTGAATGAATTTTAAGTCACTGGGTTAAAACTAATTGTCTTAGTATAGCAACTACACCCTTTTCATCCTTGGCCATATGAACATGTCATTATCTTTAATCCCATATGAAAACATATGTTGCTCCATCGAGATTTGGAATCTTCAGTCAGGTGCTCCGGCAGACCATCAACATTTGCGTCAACTCTGTGCCAGGCCATTTCCAAGTTCCGATGGATCTTCCATTGGACTATACGATAAAATAACCTGTTATTGACATCCAGATTGGTCCAAATTGTGAGCACTTTATTTTACTCTTGGTATTTCTATTGTATGGGTAAGTAAAAGTTTTATTGTCGAACACTACTGTGTCGGCTTATCGCATAGGATCTATATGGTGCTTGTACAGAAGGTAAATAAGTTAACTTGGCCATACTTGTCTTCAGACACCCAAGCGTGGAGAAAGTATAAAGAATCACCTGGCGAAGTAATCTCTTTGAAATGTTCATATGACCAGGTAATGCATTTTTCGTCGCATGCTTGGGTGATCTGGACGGTAAACAAAAGTCCGTTCAACAAAATGTACCGTGAAAGGTCCATATATATTAAGCAAACTACAGGTCCAATCTGGTTTGGAGTTTTTACACAAAATAATACAATGTAATGTGCGAACGCGTTCCCTCAGGAACGAAAACCATGCCTACATGTTCGATATAGGAACCACTTTGTTATAGTAATCTAATGTAGTTATTATGGAACTTATTTTTGTATAACTCCAAGCTAGACGTATCCTTCATTACCGGACGTAGTTTTAGTAACCTTTAATATGTCCATATACTGGGCAACTGACTAAACTAAATAGTAAGTTTAAATTATTTCCCGGTTTTTATGATTTTATTCAAAAAGACGATGTTTCCTACATGTCCAGTACTTCCTTAAAGCTGTCAGTTGATGCTGAAATATAATAGAATCTTGGCTACTTTCTGAAATTCATGGCGGTTGTCAAATTCATATGAATCCTTCATGAAAGGGAACCTTCACTCCGAAAACCTACTAGTTCTCTATTTGAGATGAATACGTTTTTACTTAAAAAATACTTTTATTGAACCAATGGACAGTTCAACGACAGTAAGAGGGTTCTTTAGTATATTTATACTACAACAGCGTATCTCGTTTAATAAGGAAAGATAAGTTACCGGTTAAAATTTCAAACATCTTTTCATTCTTCCCTTTTTAGATTTTTGCAAGTAGCTCTCAGTTTTCAAGTATACATGAAGTTGTATACATAATGTTATGACAGTTACATCCTGGTTTTCAATCCGAACGCGAGATGAAAGGAAGTAAAATTTCGAACATATTTAAAAATATACAAATTAGATTCCACTCTAGATCATAATTCTTGCAGTAAAATACTGGAATCTTAATTATATCAAGAAGAAAAATGGTTTAGCAGGCATGTCTTCGTTACTTATAAATCCTGTTTTATTTTTTCAAGTTTTTCACGATACAGATCGATAAAAACTCGTAAGTTAATACTGAAACTGATTCATGCCCCTCTATAGTATAACCTGTTTGCTCATAAAGTTGGATTTTTTTTTCAACCCATCTTAAAACGTATTCCTATTTGAACGCCTCACTAATCATATTAGAGTCGATGAATGGATTACATAATGAGTTCCCACTACCCTGGTGAAGTGAATCCTGCATAATTTGGAATTACGCAACTATGCCTTTTGTTGGGAGCTATAAAATGACAGACCCCTGTTTTTCCCTTTTCCCTACTTCAAGCCGGTGTGCTCAAGAGCCAATTTTTTTCAGAAGTTGGTGTTAACTTTACAACAAAAAAACTGACACAGAAGTTCCCTGGGCTATGCCTCATATCATCCAACGGCATTGTCAATACATCGAAGATTACTTGCACTCCGACGGGAATTGTACAACACAAGCCAGAGTTTCTATATATCCGCAGAGAGTACGGTATTGTAAAATCCTCAGACATTTCGAGAGGTGGGTCATTTGAGGCAACGGAAAAAATCTTCATGACGACCACGATTGACTAACTGAACGAGATGATCGCCGGACTGCTTAATCCTTACCGTAGAGCCCGAAAATGCCAACGAGCTGGTCTTCGTCGTTTTGTGGGATGAAGGGGACGAAGACATATGGAATCAACGTTTCCCTCCAAACTGTAAATCGGAATGATTGCTTTAACATTGTTACAGAGCAAGGACGAAGGACCAAATGTCCACGCCCAACCGTTCACACCAGACTGTTGCTCGACTCCGCTGGGCTAGGGAGCACAGAGGTTACAACTCAGAAGAGGACTAGCGAAATGCTGGAGAGCCGCTACAGCCTTGACCATTTTCAAGATGGAAAGACAAAAGGTTCCATCGATTACGTGGTGAGGAAACTCAGAGTGACTGTATTCAGGAACATCGACTCCAAGGTCGGCCGTGGTTGGCGGCTCTCAAGTGATGATATGGGACCGGTAATCCGGTATTCATTATGAGGAAAAAACTTCACTGGTGGTGCCAGATAGAAAACATGAACGGGCCCCGTAGTGTACCTGGTAGTGTACCTGGACATTCTGAAAACCACTGTATGCCATTATTGCAAAGAAGGGTTTAGTAAAACAATTATCGGACTGCAACTGCAAGACGACAATGTCACGCCGCACAGGCCGCTGTTTTTTTTAGTGAGACACATTTTCTTGAGGCGAGGGTGAGCAGATACCATGGTCTGCTTGCTCCTCTGATATGAACACTATCGAACATGCATGGGATGCCTTAGGCCGAAGCCATCAATTACAGGAACAATCTTCCCCAAAACACTACACGAATTTGCTTCAGCCTCTGACCGATCAGGTTAGAACGCTCTGCCAATGAAATCAAAACAACTTGTGGACAGTATGCCGCGACGTCTTCACGCACTGGTTCATTCAAGGGTTGCCATATCGATTTACATTTAAAACAGTACTATTGAACATTTCGATGCATGAATCATCTAAAAATGTGTTATGTAAAAGACTGATGTGAAAAACTTTAAACAAAATTATCAAATATGCTGTTGCGAATAACCCTTTTCCTTTCAGGCATAAGGACATATTCGTTAAAGGGTTAATTGTGGACTAAGTTCCATGGTGGATTATGTTCGAAAGAAAAACTGATCATTCAATAGTGTGGAGATATACACCTAGATATCATAAATAAGTCACACTGTAAGAATCTTGCCATAAAAGTGGTTAAAAATATTTTATTCTAAACTTTATGTGAGCAACAGCATATTTTGCTCGATTTGATTGTTTTTACCCCCTGGCTTTAAAAAAGCAGGTGGTGATTTGGCAACGCTTCGGCCAATTGCAGCCCAAAAACTTGATCAAAGGAATGCCACTGGTCCAAGGTTTCATATGTGGTTGCATTTCCGATTGTTGGTGAGAGTTCATGACTTTTTTGGACTTTGACTTTTGACCCCATCTCTGCTCCCTGCAGGGAGATCTTGCAAGTTTTTAACGTGCAGTTATTAAATATTTAAGATAAATATAATAATGTGATGCGACCGTCAATCACATTTTATTCGTTAGTGTATTTTAAGGAAATAGAAAGTACAACGTATTTTTTCTGCATTTTCCATTTTTTGGAAAACATCGTTAAAGGAGTAATGTCAATACACTGCGTCGTTTTTTGTCATTACGTCGTGACCATTATTAAAACAACAATATCATGAAAACATAAATTCGTGATGGATAACTATACGGTTTATGACTGCAAGTGGTGTCAAATGAAGTAAAGTACGTGACGCCTCTGTGTCACCACAAAGGGTGTTTAAAAAAAATATACATTCTTCCTGTGAGTTTGGGGGACCCAAATGCCATGCATTTGAGTATTTTCTATTCACTTAATCTGGACAGCTGAACAGATATAATAGTGCAATAAGTAGAATGGGGTATTAGACACCAGGCTTATATCGCTTAGTGCATGGGAATACCAAATACTTTCAAAAGCTTTACTTTTAACCAAGATGAATATACCCTTCACAGTTTTTGCTGAGTGGTTCTACGAATCTTACCGAACAAGAAGATGGTAAATGTGCCATGTGATTGAAAGTACACGATGAGATTTTATACCCGGTTAATGCAAAAGCGCACTTGATGTATTCCGTCTCTATACAGCCACACACTTTTACTCTATAATGAATTGATTGTCTTAACCTTTTACTTCTACAGCGATATTTCTAGAAATGGAATGATTTCTTATTTTTGTACGGGGCATTGTAGTTTTTTCCTCGGTGTCTGGAATTAATGAAGCAATATCCTTCACAATAATTAATTGATTAATGATAATAGAAATAAAAGAAATGACGTCATTAAAAACATTGCAAACGCGTGTTATAAAAGTTAAAGAAGTTGTTTAAGGGTGAACTGAACACGGTTTAAACTTTTAAACACGTTTCAACTTTAAAACACTCGTTTTTTTCAGTGATAAAGACAAGCAACATTGCTTTCCCAAAAGTTGTTCGTATCCATGTGCCATATAGTTATTCTCTAATTGGCCCAAAATTACACTATCCATACGAGTTGGGCCTAGTTTCATTAATGAACAAATGTTTTTGTATTAATCCTTATTATGCTAAACAAAAGATAGAAATACTAGAAGGCATTCTCCAGATTGTTAGATACGTAGTTAAGGGACAATATTGTCATTTTTTGAGGTAGGCGAGATGGTTTTATGTTTACCAAAAATATTATTAACGTATATAAACATAGGCTTGAAAAATAATAAGCCTTTAGGGTGTGATAAAATGATGCTTAAAGAGATTTAATAATACTAATTCAGGATTAAAGATCTCCCTGGCCTAAGTAAACATTGGTTTATTTAGACCGTCCTCAATGTTAGATTGGTGTGTAATTATATTTTTCTCGCCGGTTTTATCCAATTCCTCTTCGCGCGCTTTTCTCTGTTGTACATTGTTTGAATAACCCTTATTCATTTCCCCCTCTCACACTAACTCGTTGATTGAACTTTTCATGTATGTTTGCCCCCAAATCACTTAAATAACATTCGCATGTTTTTAAGCGTACTGCTGATAACATTTTTAATTAAATCAATTATACCACTAGATCGCTACAAATAGCATACTGTCAGTTTTGACATTTGAATAAAAGCCTATGGGTTTTAAAATTGACCAGTTTCAATTAACTACTGCCAAAGCAGGAAAATAAACAACAACAAACTTGTTAGATAAAAATCCATGAAAACAAACTCTGATAGGTATTGTGCAGGAAAAGAAAAGTTACAAGAGAACGCTTAATGAATTCAGTCATTTGGTCTTCCGCATTATGACAGCCTGTCAACCACACAACCTAAGTCCAATTCATTTGAGAATCTATTGGTCGTTTAACGTAGAGGTGAAATTATGGGTATCTTACAATGGCATATAGCTCGTAAATAAAATAATATCGTGAAATAACAACATTTCATGTGTGTGCTATTCAAATGAAGCAGGAAGTCCTTCACAAATATGTTGCCCATGCCCGATTGGAAAAGGCCATACCAAATTCGCATTAGAGCAGTCATTAAGACTGACTCCCAAAACACTGAAAAGCTGAGCATTCTGGTATTCTGTTACACACCAGACAGCTAATAACCTTTATTAAGGGGCATTGCGTGTTACACAGCGCTCATCCACCGACGTAACTAAGGTATGAAAATTTATCTCCCTAACATTTTGGCCTAAGTATAGTATCTGTGTATCATTTAAACGTGGACTCGATCCCACTAGGAGGAGGAATTTGCAAATGTGTATTTTTGTCCATAGACGGACAAAAATTACAACACCATTGCCTTGGGCATGCTCATAAAATCAAAAAACGCACTGTTAGTCATGGTTCGAATTCACTACTAAAATTCGATATAAAAAAAGTGCTGGGGTCACGGAAAAGATTCTAGTACACCTTTACTTAATGTTGTTCATTTGCTCCCAAGTTTGTTATGAATAAATGATTCAAATAATACATCAGGGGGAAAAAGTAAGTCCAATTTAAACTGATGAGATACTAATAAGTATTGGTTTTAGCACCTATTCAAATGGATTTTTACTGTGGTGTCCTTTCCTGTACTTAAAAGGTTTACTTCGTGATTCGACCTCTCTTTTTATGTGTCATCAGATAGCCTTGAGAAGAGCTAATTCCAAAATTTAAGATGATGACGATATTGTAGTTTGGATGCTATGAAGCAAAAGTTTGTGTCAAAGTGTCCTATAGGTCACAGCGCTGTAATGTTTGTCGCTTCGCTTATAGAAAATAAGCAAATGCGAATGATCTTGCCAGAGAGTCTGTCGATCTACAGTTTAGATTCGCAACACATGCAATACGATTTAGAGATGATACAAAAATCTAAAATATTTTAGGTAAGTGCCGTCAAGTAGGGGGGTTGGGTGTTAGCGAGCTTGGATACGAAAAGCCCCTTTAAAGGCAAATTGGACAATACATTCTATAACATTTTGCACGAAGGAAAAATCGAAGCAGAAGGGGTTGATGCCTATTTTGTTAAAAGTATGTTGATCACGTGGTGGGACTTTGAAGACGTCACATTCATGATAACATCATGAGTCCTTGAAGCTACGACAAAATTCAGTATCATGATGAAAGTTTATTATAGTTAAACATCAGTCCTTGCACCAAAAAGCATGGATAATTTCTCCCTTCAAATATTTTCCTTGTCTTAATTTCTTATGGCTATTTAAACTTGATATTAAAATACTGCATCTTCTAAGCCCGTTTGTTTAAAGGGCAATTAAAGCGTGACAATCCATTAAGTTAGAGAAATACTTATATTTGTTTTAAAGGATGGTACCCGGTGTGGTAGTCCTGCCATTGAGTGAGAACCATTGTCTGAAAATGTGTGTTTGAGTGGTTGAACGTAGGCAACAGCAATATTTGCTACAAGACGTCTTACAATTTTAGAATTACTAAAAAACAGTAGACAGGTTCTATCTATTTTAGCAATACAATTTATAATAATATTAGCACCAATAAAATGGGGATGAATCTATATATAAAAATATATGTAAAACTACATCTTTGAATACAATACAAGCACCTTAGCACGTAAAATATTTGTAGTATTGCGGATGATAATTGGTATTTCCGATTGCTTGGGTTGTTCTGGAGGACAGGTAATGCCAGAGGTAAACGATTAATTGAACTCACAACACATAGTGTACACTATAAGAGAGAAAGTGAAACACACGATAAAGAGCTATAAATGACATTAGCATTACAGTCACACAAAACACCAAACCATTATGCATTTTCAAATGTAATTTTTTTAAGGGATGCTAAACCCATGCTGTCGAAAAAACTTTTAAAAAAAATCTTGTCAATAAAAATTGTTCGACATAATAAGGTTTACTTTTAGTTTTCCCCTAAAAATCACATTCTGTTATTATCAACATGGGCGATTTTGCAGCCTCGTCCCCCAACTTACCTAATACAAGTTGAGATTTTCATATTACCTTTGACCTAAGTATAGTATGTGTGCCTAATTTTACGAGCAAATTCAATCTCCTCTGGAAGAATTCGTTATTTTGTATTTTCTGTCCTTTAATTAAAACACGGTGGCCTATGGGGCACTGTGATACAAAATTTTGATCATAACATCAAAGTCAGAATCAGCTGACATTATGGAAATAACCTTTTCTTGAAGATATCTAGTGAAAATAATGCTGGTAAGATCACAAATGCACCTTTAATATGAGCCATTAACCAATTCCATGCCCAAAAAGGTAATGAATGCCATTATGGTTCCCTGCTTTCATTGATTTGGAGTAAAAAAATAAAAACTAAGCTTGTCGACATCGGAGAATGTCGTAACGTAGGTTGAGCGTCCTATGTTATAACTGCAGCAGCAATGACGACAAAAAATATTAACATTTTCGATTACATATGAACAAATAATGCATCAGTGCGTATCTAAATGCTAATTGAAATTCCATTGACAGACTCAATGTATCTATTAGAGTATGCAGTATGTATCATGGTTGTAACACATTCTTGTTTCTGTCGATTACCCAAACGCCAGCTCAGCGGACATGACTGGCCTGTCGGATGAATGTTATGCCACCTTTAATAGCATTTGCCATTTGTTGATATAATAAAGTATTCTGGCAAGACAAAAATGTAGCTATCGAAGTGTAAATGTGTAGCGTTATTACAGCTGCATGGTGTTTTATTCATGATTGCACCGTCTATAGAATAACCCATGAGAATAAACCTTATTAGTGTTCCAGCACATAATGGCAACAGTGGTCACGAAGTGTGACCAATCTCTCTGCAAATGCCGCCTTTTACGTCGGCCCGGTACCAAGGTGCTTCTTAGCACAGTCGCGATGCTACTTGCATCTTTAATCATGGATATATCAAGGAGAAAGGCTTCTTGGTCAATTTAAGTATGATTATAAAAAGAGTTTATCTCAAACAGGACTTGAAAGTCTCAAAAACTTTGAGACCAAAAATACGAACAACTTCACCAGTTTCCAACAAAAATTTGAGCTCAGGTAATTTTACCCCACGATGACTTGAACCATTAGGGGATATTTATACTGCTTTAATGAAGGTCGGCACCTAGAGATTATTTACCCACTTTTGAATCCTTTTAAGGAAACGAACACGTTAGTGTGCATTTTTTTTTTTTAATTTAAACCACCTAATTTGTTGATTCGATTTCAAATGTTCCTCTGTACCAACATACCTTGAAGCAGGGAGCAAGAGGTCTGAAAAATTGGACCCCATCATTTCTTAACAGTGTTGTCCCTATTGGGGATTACACCCTAACCTGGCAGCCGTAAGGATCAAAAAATCTTGGGGGAGGTGGACTACCTTTCTTGAAATGGCATCTGGAAAAAAAGTCCTTAAAAGTCTGAAAATGCACGAGTTTTTTATACCGAAGTGATGAAATTTCTGTTGACATGGTTCTTAGACTGGTATGTTTCTCAAACTAAGCGGACATACCCATATGTTCATTAATAAGTGAATTTGAGGAAAATTACTTCGCGGCCGTCATTAATTTCACTTCGATTTGCAAATTACTAGCTTGTCGACTATAGAGATCTGGGTTGCTGGTCTGACATCGGGCGAGTTAGGCGAGTTCGAGTTTGGTGGATTCCTACTATAAAATGTTTCTGGTCTCATATGTTCAAAATTTGGTTATTTGGTGATTGCACCTGTTTTGTGGTGATGTTGTTGTTTTCTCTGTGGAGAGTTGTAAATGTGAAAAGAAACATGCTCAAAGTTGGTATTTTTCCCATAGACTACTGTGTATTGTGAGTTAGTGGTGTTGTAAACTATTGAATCCAAAAAACAAGGGGAAAAAACTTTTCAGCACAACAACCTCCGGGAATGGGTTCATTACATACCACACTACAAGGAAATCCTTTTTTTTTGACGCGGTGATGTAGACTACACTTTTTTCCTTTTAAACACAGCCCCCTGAAGTCTTTTTATACCACTACACTACACTTAAGATTGATGGGATTAGTTTGGCAATTTAACACTCCATAGCCACTTTCACTAATAGGGTGTTCAAAGATGTTATTGAAGCTGAGTAAATGAGTTGGCAATTAATCACCAAGCTGGAAAGGTTTTCCAGTTGTCGACGACCCTTTGTGAGAAGAAATGCTTCAAGGTTGAGACCCCTTTTGCATTCTCTTCTTATAGAGCTTGAGATCATGACCCCTAGGGTTTGTGTGAGACAGGGGAGAATAATAACACTTGAATCGATGTCGTCGAAGCATTTCAAAACTGTAAGTCTGATGAGATCTCCGCTAATCTTCCTGATTCAAGTGGGGTGGTACAGTTGACCGCTCCCTTAACTATCTTCATACGCAGATATTTTAGGTCAACGTGAGGTCTGATATAGGCTTTGTAAAAAAATTGTGCAAGACTTTCTGGGTCAAGGAGTGGTGAAGGTTTCTTTGAGGATTCTGCACTAATCTTAACTTGTGATCACCCCCTAAGCTCTGTCCCTAATATTGACTGTGATCCCTGACCCACTGACCCGGTCATAACCCCTGTAGCCTTATAATCCTAAATCGGATCATAACATAGTCATAACTTTAACCATAATGTTACTCCTTAACCATATAACATAAATGGAGTGTTAACTATAAAACATTAAACTGATGTGTGCTGTCAGTAAAATTTAAAAATATGTCAGAAAAGTGGGTCACTTTCGAAAAGAGCGAAATTATATTTAACATCACGTCTTCCAAATGACTTTTATGACTGTGAACAGATGAAACAGGAAAATATTGCTACCCCCCCACAAAGAATTTTTGAATCATTCAAAAAGAAGAACTTTGACAAGTGCAAGTATTATTACTTCCAGTAATTATAATTCAAATCTATATAGCATTACTTATTGTATCACTACTAAGGCGTCACGTGAAAGGTTAATAAACCGGCTTAAGGCTATTGTTATGTGAGATCGCTACATTGGGGTTTCAATTAATAGCGTGTTTTGAGTGCATCTGAGATCGCGTATTTTAAGACAACTAATTAGCACCTTTATAAAAGCACATTCCAACACGAGGCAGGACTTCATGCTGCGCGTAAACCATGTTTTGTCGTGTGAGCCTTTCATGAAAGATGAATTAATTAGGAAAAACTTATTTTTCGTAAAAGGTGGGTATTGTTTAGAACGAGCATTCTTCCACGCTAGCCGTTGTGCGCAGGTAGGTAAACAGACCCGGGGGGGGGTGCCCTTTCTCTTTTCGAAAATGTCTGGAACGTTTAACATGCACAGGAATGACTCGTATGACCACACGGGACCAACGCTTTACATGACTTCTCATAACCATGTGAGAAGCCGAGCACCCATTATTTACACCTAAACATTCAACGCATATGGGTGGGAGCAAGAAGAAATTCTACAATCACATATTTTTTACTGAGTGATTATGCATTTCCAACCTTTAAGGAACTATTTGAATATATGACCGAGAAGAAACCTGACTTCTCGCGAGGGCTTAGAAAAAAAAGCCGCTCAACGCTCCATCATATGACCTGCCCACGGCCCAGCGTCTTAGACCGCCAGCCTTTGCCTTTTATTAATCCTTACAACAAGACAAAAACACGTTAATGTACACTTTAACCACAATGAGCTTGACTTCAAAATTACTCCTGTGTCATCTCCCCCACCGGTATTTAACAGTGTTCCCCTGGAAAGACTTTGTCAGTATGTTGTTGTTGTGGGGATGTCCCTCACAAACATGTATCCTGCTGTACAGGTTATATGTTCTGAACTCTTATAGGAATACGGCATTGCCATGTCATGCTAAGACAACGGTAAGGCATGTTGCTTTAAAATCGGTGCTGGGTGCAAAATTAAATTAGGGTATGATGTTATCTAGCAGCAGTCAGTCACGTAGGGAAATATATGGGCTGTATTACTACAAATTAATTTCATCAGGAAAATATACAATGTAAAAACAGCAACATTGTTTGGATGATTGGAGATGAGTGTGTGCATTTAAGCAGTTAAAAGTTAAGTCATGTCCCTTTCAACTTCACTCTCTCTGATCAATATAAGTCCCTATTTCAATTTAAATTTAACTACATATATTTAAGCTTTAGTAAACTTGTGTTGGTGGACAATAGCATATTAGGTCACATGAATCACTTCACGAGGTTTGGTTGTACTTGAATATGTAAAATCTACCGCTTCAAACTTAAAATGAAAAGAAAAGACAAAAAGGAGCCGATTCAGATTAAATTTTTTTTTAAAACAAAGGATTCTAGCGTTATTTATATAAATGCCCAATTTTACTGCGAAACAATAACTATAACTAATACAAACTTCCATACATACCCCATCTCATTCACTTGCCCATAAATCTTGACACGAAGCGTCATTATCGAATTACACATGAGTTGTTTTCCAAAAAATACCCTTTCGATTTTGACTACAAATCAATGAAGTACAACTGCATCTATTTAACCTATAGTAAAGGGTTTACCGCATCACACTAGAGACTCTGTTACCTAGAGTGATGAGGAGGTAACCAGACCGCGGGGATCCCATACTGTTTTCGACGCGGTCTGCAACTTTGACGTCTCAGGGATTGACTCCACTGACATACGGGACCAACAGCTTTAACATGACCCTCCCAACCACGAGGTGCCGGGCACCCATAGCATATACCTACGCATTCTACTGCAATGGGCAGGGGGAACGAGAACGAGGAGAGAAATTTCCATAATCAATCCTATGCAATCATGCATTTCCGACCTTATATGAACTATTTGCGTTGGACCAAAAAAACCCGACTCTCGCGGCTAGAACCAGGGCCGCTCGATAGATCTTATACTCTGCCGACAGTTCAGCGCCTAGACCGCTCGGCCACCTCGTCTCAACTGCCCGTTAGATCGTCTGGTTGAGACATATAAGTTCAAATACCCCATACACGGTTATTTTGACACACTTTTCAGTGTTACGGTTATTGCTACAATCAAATCCCCCTTTTATTATTGGCGTCAGTTTTTGTTGTGGGCCGCCAGCTTTGCTGGAAGGCTCGCTAGCGTTAACGTCACGCTGGATGTGATGGATGAATGGTGCTTGCTCCATATGTCGCTCGACAACTCTGATAGATAGTGATTGAAGGCAGCCCACCGCGTATATTATCTGAATATAGAGAGTGCTAAAAAAAAAAAAGCTTGAGACCGCGAAATGATAGTCTAGCAGATATATGGGTTTCCTATGCACCCTACTTAAAAACTAAAATTCTAAATGATTTTTGACAAAACAAGCCATTTTCTTCTTTAAGAATTTGATGTTACCAAAATCAAATATGGTCCCCATGATCCTGTGAAGATGAAAGGAATGGTGTATAAGAGTGTATGGTGTGTGAGATTTTTCAGTTGATGGTGTATGGGAGCGAGACGTGGTGTCTTAGCGAAAATGAGATGGGGATTCTGAGGAGGACAGAGCAGAGGCGCAATGATCCGCACGCGATGGGCGGGGTGAAGTTGGGGGGTGACGTGATGGATAGATGAAGACTGAGACTTGTTGCAGATGTTGGGTTGGAAGAGGCGATGGACGGTTTGCGAAGGCGAATAGTGTACGTTGGTCAGTGGGCATGTTGTTGAGGAAGGATGAGCGGCAGCTTAAGAAGGGACTTTGAGTTCGAGGTGGGAGGTTCGAGGAGAGGGACGTCCAAAAGAAGACATGGAGAAGCAAAAGAAGCAAGTGGGGCGTAGAGAGGAGGGTTGGTTGAGGATGGAGGATGCATTGAATCGTGTGAAGTGGAAGGACGAGTAAGGGCGGTTTGCTGCAGTGTAGGTGGAAGGCCACCCCCGTTTACGAGGACCAAAACCGGATTTAAAAACTTTTGATTAATACTACTTACAATGGGTCCTATTTGGGCGGTCATCTTGGATTGAAGAGGGATTAATCGTACAAAGTGGGTCAATTTAGATGAAAAGTATCTTGTCTCATCACACAAGGAATGAGAAAATATTAATATAGTTTGGTTATCTGCGATGTTCAGTTACAGGATATGGGGACAGACGTGATAAAGGTAATTTAATTTTTAATCGGTCATTGTAGTAGGGGCACATTTAAAAAATGCTTCATTATGGACTTGGCAAAATTGGTGTTCAAATTGTTGGTATGAGCATTATGCAACATGAGCAAACTGGAAAATGTACAGTTTCCAAGAATTCTGGCTTCCGTTTGAGTGGATCGTGTTGGAAAAAAGAGACGAGTAGTCCCTAATTACCATCCAAAACAATACAAATTTGATAAAGGTAACTTTACACAGAATTTTCCAACTAACTAACATCCTAGATAGTGCAAAACTATCCTTTTCTGGTTGCTCATGCCCATTTCCGACACAATTGACCACAAATTTGTCAAGATCCATGCCATTTGGAAAGTTTTGTCCTGTACAATGGCAAATCAAAAGTGCAATGACCCTTATCACATTTCACCCATTCCGGTTTTTGTAAATGAATGTCACAGTTATTCAATTCGGGATTGAAAAAAGGGACAACGTGGCAATTTCTTAATAAGGAACATGAAAAACATTCAAAAAGCCATGTTTTGGTATCTTTGTTACTGCATGGATGTGCTAACTATTAGCATGCATAGTGTGGTTGATTCCATGACAAAAAAGTGCATGTTATTCCTATACTGGAATGTTTATGGGGGGTGACAAAAGTCCAGAACTGGTGGCAAAACAAAAAATCTCTCCCTTACAAGATTTTAAAGCGTGACATTGTGCACCACGACCTGTACGGTTTGACCTCAAGCATGTACATTATTGCCCTTTGCATATTCTGTACTGCTGTGTACCACAATCAGCTGTTTAGTACACATTATATTGTCGCCATCACTGCAAGTTCATTTGCGAGAGACGGTAGGACAGTAGAGTTTCAACAGTAACGGTTTTAAAAGGAATGCAATGAAATTGATTTTTAATTATTTTTGATTAATATTGCTAATAAATAATGAGTTATGTCTACAAACATGTCACAAAACAAACCTTTCTGTGATTTTGTTCATTAATGCAGGTTTTTACACATTCAAATTTTTCACCAACCTGATTTGAAGTTCTCAAAAGACAAGAAAATTGCTAAAATGATTGACGAACGTCGATGTTTTTACATGTAAAACAGGATAATCAATATCGCAGATGCTTGATAAAATCCTCATTTCAAGAACGGTGTACTTTCATGTATATGTCAACTGTTAGTGTACATAGCAAAGTGGTACAGTTCATAGATTTAAAAAAAAATAGTCGACTTCCTTTAGTGCCTAAGGAGATTGTTCAGCTGGACTCCCACTGACTGTAAGGACAATTTTGATTTTCTCGAATGAATAGAAGCGCATTTAAAAGTCGGCTAATTAAAAAAAAAACACGTCGAAAAAAATCGCGAAAAAAAATTGGAGGTCCATGGGAATCCTTCCCTTATTGGTCACTTAAAGGTGCAACGAGAAATTTTTGAGGCACCCAAATATTGTGTCATAATAGTAATTTCATATTGAATAGACAATACATTTCTTACCTTGTATTTGGCTACAGAAATGCCTTAAAAGATTCTGATTTGCTTATATTTCAATATAAAACATAGGCTGAATTTCGTATTTGCTCCTATACGAAATTAGAAATTTCAAAATTTGTGTACCAAAGAAACATTTCTCAGCTTAATCCTTTCAGATGGGGTGATTTCTGATGGAATGCTTTACATCAGGGCAAAAATTCAGTACTTTCGATTTTTTTACGGACACCTGATATGTGAAATCTCTTGTTGCACCTTTGATCCGAAACATCGAAAAAAATCATCACAATTCGTATTTTGGTATTTTTGTTATTGGCATGGATGTGCTAAAATAACCTCCAAGTGGTTGGCTTGAAAATCCTTGTATTAAAGACAAGGCAGTACTTTTATCTGACTCTGCAATTTCTATAGGTGCGTATCAAATTCCGACTTGCGATCCAAGAAGCCTTACATGTGAATATCCCAGATTTATAAGCGTAACATCGTGCAGCATGCCCTGTATAGTTTGACCTCAAACGCAAATATTATTGATCATTGTTTATTCTGTACAAGTGTAAATCACAATCAGCTGTTTGGTGTAGATTTTCAGACGTCATCGCTATAAGGGTCTATTTGCGGGAGACGGTATGACAAATTTCCTCAAATACTTCATTTTTTTTCACTATTTGGTGTTTTTGTTTCTACATTAAAGTAGTTATATGGAATTGTACATACTTATTTTTGATTTATAAGCTAAAATGCGTTTCCATATTTTTTGTTATTCTCTCGCCAATGATCGCTGCGTAACCCTTAAAGTTTAAATACAAATTGAATATGGCATAAAAGGGCGTTGGAGAAACAATAATGATAACAATAATGATAACAATAATGATAACGGTAATGTTATCGTCATAACCCTTTGGTGGGTACAAAGTAATAGAAAAGCACTTGCAAAGTATCGCCAAGTTGTGCATAGGTGTTACTTTGTCGTATTATGACAGTCACACATCACCTTGTTTTAGCGTTTAGGTTATTAAGACACTCTTTGTTTTTATTATTACTTTACAGATTAACTCTTACCCAAGCATGCCCAATGGATTTCAAGACTTTTCCGTTTGACGTACAAAAATGTAACGTGGAAATAGGAAGTTGTGAGTAACTTTGTTCGAACTTATAATAATGTTAAATGACTTTGAAAAAATAACAAATACAGGGTGAGTCAAAAACAACTTGACACTGATTGTGCCCGCCATTTTGAAATTTTAAATAACATATATCTAACATATGCAATACCATCGAAAAGCCTTTTTCATTATCTTTAATTTGTTGCAAAGATAATTGCAATCGGTTAAGTATACACCGAGCTACAGTCCTTTGAATCAAGTAGTCAGCTTTCCCCTATCCACGGATTCCATTTGAATGTACGGCGGTCAACTAAGCAGATGACTCCCAAAAATGACGATAAAGATATTATGTCAAATAAAGTGGTATCTTAAAGCCACTGATAATGGTAAGATTTATTTAAAACACTTTTTTTTAAGATGTTTCATATTTTGGTCTACAAATATAGACAATACTTTAAACCTCAAAAGGTTGTCACCGATGTCTGTTCCTTCATATGGCATGATCCTGACCCTGACCCTTTTTAGATGTTCTCCCCTACAGGTTATTTATTTAAATAAGACCTGTAGTGATTCAATTCCGGCTAACGCATTTGTGTATCGGAGTGCCCTAACCCCCTTAAAATGCTTAACTCTGGAGGGCAAATTATTAGTTAAATTAAAAACCGATCAAGTAAATGCGTTGACGTGTTGGGCGCAGAACCTAGCACTCTAAAGTCTACACACGTTGAGGTACTACATTTCATGGACAGATGTCTTATATGCCGACTCTCAAACAAATAATTTCTGGCTACATAACACATCCTACAAATTGGGATAATCTTGCGGATCCCCAAGCTACCCTTAGTATAACTTGTCCCTAGTTATATAAGCAATGTTTACAAGATTTGAATTCGAAGACGGACTGCAATAATCCTGCATGCCTAATATTCTTAGAGGCTTGAATACAGTACACTACTAAAACTGCTGGGCTAAGCCAATTTTGCAAATAGGCAAAGGCAAAATGTTGGAACGATTAATTATTAAAAAACACAGACCATACTGACTGTTTTACAAATTGATATTTTTGCATGGTTGTAAACCTTTTTTACCACCCGAGAAATGAAAACACAGAAAGCAATGCGAAGTGAATGTGTCGCATATTTGCCAGGAGTTAGTCCCCTATTTGCAATTCCAAAATCAAGGTATTCCAAATATTTAGGTATTCCAAATTCCAGTTTCTTTCCAATTCCAAAAGCACTCAGCGACAATATACTAAACTACTGAGGTTCCCACTCCCCAGCAATTTGCCAAAGAAGGTACCGCGGAATAAACTGGCCTAACTTCATATTCGAAGTTCCTGTTATAATCCTAATACATATGCACACTGCGACCAGTAATATACTAAGCCGCTGTGGTTCCCATGATATAGCCTAACTTCACACTTTAAGTCCCAATTAAAACGTATCTCTATTCTTCCAATGACCTAGACTATCATTTGCGAGCAAATTGAAGAAATTACATTTTTGCTGAAAATGTGCCAGTGCCGCTTTAACGCTACTCATAGTTTCCTTAAAATATCGAATTTATGCACTTAAAACCACCCAAATGAGCCTCTTAATGAATCTATATAGCAAATTTCACCACATGAAATTAACATTCTTAAACGATACCTATATAACAGTAGGCAGGACTATTTGCCACTGCTATGGTTTTCCCTTCTCTATCCCGTTGCTTGTCTTACCTGTTACTTTTGGGACGATTTCTACATTCCATGAGCGATGCCGGGATGATGTCTTTTAAGTTACAAGAAATATTTTGTTATTCATCAACGAACTAGACGATAACCTTCAGCTCTGCTTTGGACCCTATTTCCTTAGTTACCTTTGCAGAAGTTACAGAGTAGATAATAAAAGGAGTTGTCTTACAAAACTAATAACTTCAGGCGCGGATCCATGGAGGGTGGAGGGGGCGCCCCCCGGTAATTCTGTAAATTCTTGCAAAATCAGCCCATTTTGAGCTATTTTGGACCAGTTACAGCCTTTCAGCCCCCCGGTAATGTTGACATTTTTCAAATCCTGGATCCGCCATTGAACTTCCTCCAGTTTGATGTCCTTGCCTGTAAGGGTTTCTCGCATTCCTCCCACAAAGGATGTATATTGTAAGTGGAAATGCGTTTGGTGATTGTTTCCAGATACAAAGCGAGCAGAAAGATTTAAAGAGTAAATTTTATTATCATTGTTATGGCAAACGTTTAGTATATACAATGAATTTAGTTATTTGTCTTTTGTACCACTGTATTAAAGTATATAAAATGCATTTTTATTCAATTGTGCCAGTTTGCAGTGTATTTAACAACTCTGCGCTGTGTTGTGAAAGTGTTGTAATATTGAACATAATAGCAAATTTGGTATTTGTTCGATGCAAACCAAATACTTATTATTGATTTACGAATAAACTGTTCATCAAGTGCATACGACTTTATGCAGTCAATTAATGGGGCAATCTACACGGCAGCGCAGATCCAAAATCTCTTACAGATACGACCGAATTTGTATATAAGATTATGTACACATGTATTACTATTGTTAACGGTTCAGATGATATAAAAATCTAAACTTTTTTATGTAAGTCGAGGGGACGAGGTTGTGGATCACGGAATGCCCTTTTAAGAAACTCCAAAAAAGGTCGTCATGGGGAATTGGAAGCCTCATTAGTAAGAATTTTCCTGTTAGTTATTAGTGACTACAATTTCAAGGCGCTGGCCATCGAAGGACCGTTTTTCATTTCTCCCTAATAAATTGTTTAAAATACTTGCAAAGAGTGTAAAGACTACCAATAAAGTGCATGCCTCCTGTTAGACAGACAGTTAGACATTATTTTGTTCACACTTCATCTTCCATGATTATACATTAATGACAATACAATAACGTTATCGAATTATAGTGTTTAAACAATGGGAGAATTATACAGTGTATATGCAGTATACTATAATGTACAATAAGATCCAAATTTAAATATATAATTATATATCATTATACGTGATTTGTAATACAGTTAAGATTGGTCATTTAAACACAACGATTAGAGAAAGATATAATAACATGTTGAAATATACTAATGAGTATGGGGAAGATGTGTGTGGGAGAGGCCTTAAGATCAAATGACTTTAAGGAGTGACCCCACCCAGTAGAAGGTGGGACTTATTGTGGGCAATCAAAGGCGGGACAAAAAAACAAGACAGGACAAAACAAAACAGGAAAGGACCGGGGGTTACAGGGGAAGTGATTGTCAATTAATGTGTATAATATCGGGGTATAAAACATAACAGTTGAGATGCCGAAGTAAAGAGTGCTATATCATATATCGGGAAGAGTGCAACAGAAACAGCGATGTGTGAACGCTGTCACGATTGCACCATTTATAACCTTTGGTTTGTTTTAAAAATACGGAACAGCCCAATTATTCCTCCACAACCCAATGTTTCCGTGAAGCTGATTTTTGTTAGATGAGTTCCTGTCAAAACAAAGATGATTAAATGAACGGTTTGAGTGATGGATGACGGGGTTTTTTTTGAACAAGAGCTTGCAGGGTGATGAAGATGAAATGAGGGTGCAAAATCCACGCATAGGACAGTGGCATTTTTATGGTATTGAAAACAGTAGCTAGCTTTAAAAGGACAGAAGACGGCTCGTAATTAGGTCATTCGTATACAAAGGCCTTCAATTATGACTCAGACATTTCCTGATGAGGGCCACTCAATTTTCAAAAACAACTGTATTGTTTGCATATGCATAATTGCTTGTCCATATATACTATCATTGTGTGAATAACTAAGCTCAAATCGATGGTCCCTTAATAAAAAGACAAATCGACAAACTTGTTATAAAAATCCGGATCCGGAATTTTGTTATACACGGTTATACACATATCCTATGCCACTGTTATACTATGCATTAATGTTTATGCATGAGAACGGAAAATTTGATTCA
This sequence comes from Ophioderma brevispina, assembly GCA_023653785.1. Classification (NCBI taxonomy): domain Eukaryota; kingdom Metazoa; phylum Echinodermata; class Ophiuroidea; order Amphilepidida; family Ophiodermatidae; genus Ophioderma; species Ophioderma brevispina. The sequence continues at coordinate 49,011 of JAMKCH010035430.1, forward strand.
TCCCTTCATATAGAAAATCGCAACCTTTGTTATAAAAATCCGGATCGGAAAGAATTTTGTTATACACGGTATCCTATGCACTGTTTACTATCATTAATGTTTACTGCATGAGAAAGGAAAATCCGAATTCATCTCTAACTTTTGAATTAAGCATTTAGGTGACTATCTTTAGTTCTACATGACTTTTTAATTACTACACAAACTAGTATATTTCGAAATCTCTGAGTCTGCGTTTAATAGAAAATGCTATAAGGTGAAAGGTAATTCTACCATGACTAAAAAGTCAAATGAGTCTTGAATATTTCAAAAAAAAAAAAAAAAAAAAACAAACAACTGAGTTGTTTGCATATGCATAATGCTTGTCCATATACTTATCATTGTGTGAAATAACTAAGCTCAAATCGATGTCCCTTCATATAGAAAATCGCAACTTTGTTATAAAAATCCGGATCCGGAATTTTGTTATACACGGTATCCTATGGCACTGTTATACTATGCATTAATGTTTACTGCATGAGAACGGAAAATCTGATTCATCCCTTCATATAGAAAATCGCAACTTTGTTATAAAAATCCGGATCCGGAATTTTGTTATACACGGTATCCTATGGCACTGTTATACTATGCATTAATGTTTACTGCATGAGAAAGGAAAATCCGATTCATCTCTAACTTTTGAATTAAGCATTTTAGGTGACTATCTTTAGTTCTACATGACTTTTTAATTACTACACAAAATAGTTATATTTCGAAATCTCTGAGTCTGCGTTTAATAGAAAATGCTATAAGGTGAAAGGTAATTCTACCATGACTAAAAAGTCAAATGAGTCTTGAATATTTCAAAATAGTTTTAATTAACATAGTATTTCTTAATGTTTTAGGTATGAAACAATCTTATACCATAAGGCATGTCTCCCACGTAGGAAGATTGTCTTTCATATCCTTCGAGTTAATTTAATACATAAAAGCTTAGGTAAATATCTTATAGTTTCTATTACAAAGCTTAGTCGGCCCTTTTTGAACACTGTTATTTGGTTTTTAATTTCTAACCCGATTTAGGTAAATAAGGGTAAATTAGATAAACGTTCAAAGAAAATATATAATATTGTAGAAAGGCTAAACGGCTGTTGTGTGATATTATAGTGCTTAGCGCTTTGAGATATTTGTACGTTATAGAAGATGTATAATTTTTATGAAAAATAACCGTGAGCGGTCTGTATTCTTTATCATCGAAAAACTGTCTGTCGATCATTGTGCTCTAGGTAAAGGATAAATCAGTGCAATCTGTAGCGGATCATCTTCACAAACCCGAGTAGTTCTTACAGCAAAAGAACTATAGGCCTGGGATTAGAGTAACATGTATTTTTTGCACTCAGGTGGTAGAGTTGTTGCCTTGAAAAAAATGTATAGTCTATTCGCTTCGTATCGTCATTCAGAAGGCCTTGCTGTTCTTTAAAATGTGCAACTTTCTAACATAACACCTCGCAACGATCAAATTATAGTCTTTGCCCCACGTCAAACGTATTGTGACCTCGACTTGATCGGTATACCCCCTTCGGGTTTCCGAATGTATTTGCATTCGTGTGCAGGATAGGAAATAAACATTCTGTTCATAATGTGAAGGCTATCAGTCTCGAAAGGAGAAATTTACCCCATGGCAGTTTAGCCGGGTGTTAGGATTTAAGAGGTCATTCATCATCTTTCAGTGTTCTCAACGGCTGATCCTGTATACAAAGTATCCGATTTTTCTACTTTCACATAAAAGGGGTCATTTAGGAAACGCCACCCTTGACCTACATTAAATCATCCGGTAGCTGGTGTGCTCTAGTTTGTATATCTTGTATTGCTAATTCCGTAACCTCTTTTTGTACTTTTAAGAGCTGTGTTTATAACTGCATAGTGTAATAAATGCACGCTACCACCAATTGATACAAAAATTTTACGCAAGAAAATATGCAGTAATTTGGCAAATATTTAAGAAACGAAGAAACGAGGGAAGGTTTATTTACTATAGGGTCAACAAGAACTGATAGAATGCGGTCACGGAAGTATTGAGCCCATTGCTCTAGGCCGCTTTATTAATTCTACTTAGCTAAGAAAGCCCCTTCTACTACCGATTGTGACATTTTATGGTCATTGAACGTCAGAGCAGGGTTTCCTGTGCTACTTCTCCTACTCTTAAAATTTAAATTTCAATTAAATTTTCTTTCTTACAGTGGGACATTTTAGCAACGAACTACAAATAGCATGGGGAAAAGCCAAACATATGCCAGTAGAAATTCACCATATAGAAGATCTTCAACACTTTTGGTTGGAAGTAGAAAATTTAACATCATTTAATAGCACAAATTGGGGTCAAATGCATCGTAAGTGTTTTCTTATTTATATTCAAGCACTGCTTTTCCCAGTCAAAACGGCTTCAACCCAACTGTCAATATATTGCGAACATAATGCTGGTTTACAGATATATCGTTACGAAAAAGCCGAAGTAGGTCCTTATTCTTACATTTCAACATTAAGGTATGCACTTTACGTTCCACAAAGTGTTGCCAACAGGGCACCCTGGTGTTGGCAAGTCTACGCTTCTTTGGTATGTGTCCCAGCTGTTAATGTCGAGAGAGTGTGATAACAGAAGGAAGGTGTTAGAATAATTACAAATAGAAACTGAAGTAGGAATAAAAATTCATGGACTGTTGTGTTTTAGTATTCTCAAAATATCAATTTCAAGTTCGCCAATTTATCTATTAATATTTAGGTTCCGGTGGGCGCAGTATTTCATGCGCTTCATTTAGATATCAAACGTGTACTTCGTTATGTACGTTATTTAAAAACACTTTAAAATAATATTGTACCGCCTTCTAGGTTTAAAGCGCTTTTAATATTTATTGTTTGTTTGAATTCCTTATATTAACAATGATAATAAGCTTTTTTTAGTCCCAGTTTAAATAAACAGTCACGTTCTTCACAAATGTAATACTCCTCCTGGTATTTGTATTCATGAAATTTATAATACTCTAATGTTTATCCCTTTAGCTCTTCCGTATATCCGAGCCACCTTTGTTCTCACCCGTCGCCTGGAGTTTCATCTCCTCTTCTATTTCTTCCCAACGGCACTACTTGTTCTCATCTCATGGACCAATTTCTTCCTAGATGTACAGGCCGTTCCGGCCCGCGTGGCTCTGGGTATAACAACTATTTTAACCATGTTTACACAAATAATGACAACAAGAGGTTCGCTTCCTAAAGTTTCTTACGTGACGGTAAGATTGATCACTCATCCTTTACCTTTATCTTGTTCTTACACTTTCTTGAGATTTGACAAATATCCTTGACATTTGTGCTTGTGATATCTTGCTTAAAGGAAATTCTCCATCATGTGTCAATAGAGCTCTATGTATTTTGGTTATAAGTTGATTTATTGCGCTATGATAGCAACAATTTTGTATACATTTTAATCTCGAATACAAGCTAGAATATTCCTGCGGTAGGCTCATATGATCTTGCAATGAGTCTGCACAAAATTGTTTGATGCTTTCTAGGAAAAAATGACCTGCTAATTCCAAATCTCGATAATGCAAATTTTGCATCCTTTAGCATTTACAAGGGGAAAATTTGTAAACATTTCATATGGGATTGGAAGATGGGTAAAGATGTTGATCTTGTCGTAAGGATTAAGAAAGGATAGTTTGCTATATCTACTTTTGTATTTGCACGATAGGCCAAAACCGTTCAAGGTCATTATGGGGGTAAATATTTCTTACGATCCGATTTCTTTAAAATTGGTTTCAAATTATTTGTATGGAAGGTTATAACAGGAAATATAAATTTACTCTATGTTATATAACTCAGCAGAGGCAAGAGTGCCTTTACCCCATATCGATATTTAATCATACAAAAGTCAAACAAAATACATTGTATTTGACACTACTGTAACAGCATTAAGAAATTGAGCCCATTTAGAGAAGAATGGGTGCTTTCATAAAGATTTGCCTCAGGATGACCTTGAATCATTTTAAGCCCACTGTGTTAAAAGTAATTGTACTAGATACAGTAAACTATACCTATTTGAATCCATAGTGAGCTGAGAATTATAACGTTCTAACTGACATTGTGGTCATTTGAGAGATGGATTTTTTTAAGTTCATTAGCGATTAGGAAGTGGGCCCTTAAAATAAATTTACATTTTGAAAACCTAAACAAATTGTGTATAATTCTAAAGCTTAGCAAATGTAAATTTCAAAATATTATTATCTCACAAAAACCCAAATTGTCAGAGCATTGTAATTCTTAGCTCACGATTTACAAATACCTCCTTCTCTATCTCAAATGCTCAAGGAAGACAAAGTACCATCATCAAGAATCTTTGCTAGATGTAAAATTTTTGTAGAATGATGAATTTCACAATTTTGAACACATTGTCATGGTAGTCCGTCATCAC
>JAMKCH010035431.1:0-25221 GCA_023653785.1 Ophioderma brevispina
TTTCATCGAGTGATGACCACCTCTCGAACAGAATGTGGAGAACTTTCATAACACTTGATCTATAATCTTATGTTTCTTTAAACAATTCGGATCTAGAAAGTTGTTAGAATTGTCAGAGCTGCTCAAAATTTGGTACCTTTGGAAAACCAAGGTTAACATTACAATTCCAGCAGGACATTTTTCTTCGGTCACCAGTGACATTTCAACCCTTTAATGCACTGAGTACCTGTTGGACAAATGTAATACCATCAAGCTGCAGTTATAGCTGTTTATACTTCCAGTGTTTCTCCCAAGTCTAAACGAGTTTTACAAATTAATCGGCCGTGCTAGGCGAAAAGGACTTTTGCAGATATGCGAAACTAGTTGAACTGTACCAGCATAATGGTGTCGCCAATTTAATGTGGAGACCTGATTCTACATGAGACTGGTGCGCACCCAACAGTGAACTTTGACTTTAGTTTTTAATGATTATGTGCATGGTGTATTTGTAATAGGTAAGAAACATACTAATTTTGTGTCATGTTAAATTGTATGGTGCTCAGAATTCTTTTTGTATATCATAAAATCATTGTTTGAAATTACATACATCCTTGGTCAAGTCATCTTCTTACAAATAGTCATTGTGAATTTTGTTTTATGACCACGGGAAGGTTGCTTTTCGGACCTTGAGTACGTCCACTCGTAACAGACCGTAAAAGGACTTTACACATAACGTTTTTGATCTGGATGACCATTCGGTAAGCGTTAGCCATTCCTCATAGCCCCATTCAAGCAGAGATATCTTCTCCGGTTAATGTCAAAATTATTTTTGTAAGCTCTATTCTTGTTCTTCAATAGTGTTCAGGGTCCCGATTGGATCTCAATACCTTTGATTTCAAAAGGGGGACATTTCAGGGGGATCCATTGTCACCTGTGATCTTTCTAACGTGCTTTATCTCCTTTTTTGGAATATTTGGAGAACATTCTGAGAAAAGAGAGGCTTTTGTATGGGTAGTTCAAAAATCTTACCACCCCATATGCAGATGAATTTTAATCTTATTACTACAACATAGTTCAACAACACCAAAAAATATAAATAACTCTCCCAAAAATCATCTAGCATGGGGCTTACTTTTGAAGCCGTCAAATGCGCTCTCTTCCCTCCTTATGCGGAGGGAACCAAAAACTGATTGACTACTAATGGTGATAACGTCATCAAATCTGTTCAAGGCGATCCTCAACGCTTCTGGTGCTCTCTGCATACATTCATGGCAAGGAAAACATATATTTATGTATGGCTGGTTCTATGTTATGTAACAAATTAACACAATATTGATTCATCAACTCTCATTCGCAATGAGTTTAAATTGGCTGTATACACCCGATATTGCCTTCCATCGCTTAGGTTTTCCCTTAGACTGTTCACGACGTAATTCGTTCAGTCTTCAAAGTGCTTGAACCGGAAAGGCTAACAGTTGAAGAGCTGACTGGGGATATCCCAAAAGAGGTGCCAATACAGCTCTTCTTCATCTTACAAAAGGTCTAATATCCAGCGCATATCGGATGTATACAACCAGCCATTGGGCTTCCTACAGTAAGATCAAGGTGCAAGGCGAGGAAATTTCAATTACTTGTCTCTGATCTCAAGCTTCAGAGAGAATCGTCCTGGCAAACATAAATGCCTCTAATTACTATTCTCTATTACTAAACATTGGTGAATACAAATCCATGACCTGGCTACCGAATCTGTAATACGATCAATTGGACTTGTTAAAAAAAACCAAAAGTCCGGAGACCTTGGCGACGGAAATTATTCCGATAAATTATTGGAAATCGGTCTTGAGCCTCTCTGTTCGGGTGAATTGGCCAAGGCCTTTTGGAAATAGCGCGACCAATTTTGACTTGGAAATCACTGATCTTTGGTTGCCAAAAGGTGTCTAAAATTTGCAATCACCGCTAGTAATTGCTTCACTCCCAACATTTTACAAATCTTACGCGTTGGGGCAAACGTCTTCAAGATTCATGCCCCTGTGCAAGTGCAAAGGGACAATTGTTGTGCATCGTATTAAATAATTTACCAAAAGATTGTAGACAGGTATTGGTGGAGGCACACACAACAAATTCTGAAATTTTTGCTCAAAATCATTCCAAGACATTCAGTTTTTACTTCTGGTTCTGTGAAGATATATGCCGATATTGAAAATCATAAAACTGGTGGTGGCGCAATCCCTCCCAATATTGTTGCCACAATCTCAAAGAGACCTTGATATCATTTTGTATCTGGCCGGATGATCAAACAGGTCCTACGGTTGTCTGAGTTGTCCATACCATTTGAACCAAATATCAGCAAAGCCCAACAGATCAAACTCGCATCGGGTAGGCTTCCCTTGTGAGCGACTAAATGATGGCGGCTTTGACTGCTCACGAGGTCGCTCGTGTTGACGTTACGTTTTTCGAGGGGTTTTGTGATAAGGACCTAAGACACGAGTCAACCTATCTCTCAAACAACTTCCATCGTGGCTGGTACATATAGTGATCTTAAGCCAACATCTCTAAATCGCCATAATGTCCTCATATGCTAATCTTAATGCGAGGACCGAATTTGATGTGTCAAATTGAACAAATATTTATGTCCGTGTGTTTATATGTAATAGAGATATGTCAATGTCAAATGCTTTTTACTAATCCTTGTATATTATTGCTGTTTGTATCATTGTCTTTCCCCTGTGCCTATGGTCAGTATAGGCCACAGTTGCCCTTGGGTTTATATGTTTTCTTCTTTTGTGAAATAAAGATGAGTTATATTAATATATATATTAAGCTGAGAACTGGTTTCTTTGGTACAAAAAAGGTTCAAGTTCTAATTTTTGTATAGGAGCAAATACGAAAAACATTTTGTTATGAACGAAGATTATAAAATCACTTGGTGGCGCTATACCTCAATCGTCTATGGCTAGACGAGGCGCCAAGAGTCTTTCAACTCACCAAAATGAATCAAACAGTAATACAAGCCAACTATAAAGCACACACAACCCATTTAGCGCTTTGATGTGTTCGGTAAAAGGCCCCCCGTTATTCCATACATAAAAAAATCAGAATATAAAAAAAATAAAAAAAATCATGTATTTTTCAATTTATTGTGGTGTTTGGGATGCCTCACTAGAAAGAAGTCAAATAACCTTACGGTGGGGTTGAAGTCTTCCAGCGCCAACATCGTGTTGTCTATAACACCCATGGGTGGTAATGTCGTATAACTTCTCTGTGCCTTAGAATCATACAAAAATCAGCATTTTTCGTCAAGATTCTCGTCGTAATTCAATGTGATTTTCTTGGCCGCTTTTAAAGCAGAAATACCAGCCTGAAAACAAACGGTCTTTCATCATCAACCAGCTGTGTTTAATTGTACACCAAGCCTGTGCGAGTTCACCTTGGTGTGTTTACACCACGTGGCCCTTATGTCTTGTTGTTCAAAAGGATTCAACATATAATACACATGATAAGTCATTAGGAATTAATAATTCTACACTCAACAATGTGTCCACAGAAGTTTTGTTATCACATTGGGTAGCTAAAACTGTCATTACCATATTAAAATAACACAGAAGTGTGGACAGCATTTTCTTTCTTTATTTGGAATAACCACTGTAAGATGATTGAATTAACTACCTGAGGTATTCCGGCTTCTCTCATTCTCTTCACAACTCCCCATGTTTCAGTTGCAGTCTCAATGGCCCATCGGCTAAGTGGAATCCTCGGCCCCAATAGGAGGATGAAGGGACGCCTAATGACCGCTGGTGTACTGTGCTATGACTTCACTGGGACTGGGGCCCAGAAAGACCGTAGAAATCTAATATACATCCATTGTACGGGCAGTTGACGCAGGGTCGGTTGTACTACTATATCTACAAATCAGATAAGCAACAATGTTAAATCATGATACAAGAATTTTAAACAGATCTGTCATCATTTAACCAGATGAGGGAATGTATGAATTCAAATTTTTGTTGGCCAAAAGATTAAGTTTGCATTCCGCGTCACTTCCATTTAACAGAGCACCAATGGTGCTGATGCTCATCAGGTTATTAGTATGGGCACAGCACCACTCTGGTGCACAACATTTCTATTGTGCAGATATTAATTCTTGATAAGTCCCACAGGTTTTGGCATAAGTCAGAGACCTTATGAGTAGCACTCCATTTTACACATTTTAGTATTGTTTATGTCTCTGCGTCCTTTTATTTGACCCACCATCCCAGGGGTCCACACACTTGAGATTGTGGCACACTAAGGAATTTATAATTTCAAAGAATGCCCCTTTAATCAGTCTACATGACCCTTTAACCACAAATCTATGAGCACCCCATTTGGGCGTTGGATCAAATTTTCTCTGAGCATGTCGGGTTAGTTAGGAAATGATTTGAGGCACACGAGGGAATTTATAGATTTTTTTTAAAGAATGCCCTTTTAATCGGACCATGCGACCGTTTGACCCAATATCTGAACACACTATATGGGCATTGGGTTCAGTGGTTCTCTGACTAAGTCTAGTGATTATAGCAATTGAGGTTGTGGCAAAAGAAGGAATGTACATTATAGATTTTCAAAAGAATGCCCCTTTAGCGGCTTCACGTGACCTATGACCCCAAATCTGGAACACCCCACTCTGGGCCTTTCGATCAGTGCATTATTCTGACCGATTTTCGCTGCAATCCGGCCAAGCGTTTGGCAACAGGATGCATTTCGGCAAGTTGAACAGCAGTTATCCTTACTAAGTCTAGTGATTATAGCAATTTGATTGTTGCACAATGAATGAATTTATATTATTTTCAAAGAATGCCCCTTTAATCAGTCTACATGTCTTTGATCCAAATCGGTGAAACATCCCCATATGGATCTTGGGTTCAGCCGTTCTGCTACCCAAAGTCTAATGATTATAAAAAATTTATTTGGGGCACAAGAAGGAATTTATAGATTTTCAAACACAATGCCCCTTAATCGGGCCACAGACCTTTGACCCAAATCCTGGAAACCCCACAGTGACCTTGGGTCAGCAGGTTCTTCTGACCAAGTCTGTGATTATAGCAATTGATATGTGGTACAAGAAGGAATTTATCGATATTCAAAGAATGCCCTTAATTGGCCCACGTGACCTTTGTGACCCAAATCTGGGAAACACCCACATATGGACCTTGGGTCAGTGGTTCTTTAACCAAGTCTAGTGATGATAGCCATGATTGTGGCACAAGAAGGCATTTATAGATTTTCATAATAATTGCCCTTAATTGGGCCCACATTGACATTTCACCCAAATCTGTGTGAACACCCCACATGGACATTGGGCAAGTGGTTCTTCTGACCAACCCTAGTGATTATAGCAATTATTGTGGCACAAGAAGGAAAGAAGGAAATTATAGACTCTTCAGTCAAGATTGCCCCTTTAATTGGCCCACAATGACCTTTTGACCCAATCTGGGAACACCCTATATGAACCTTCGGTCAGAGGTTTCTTTGACCAACTCTAGATTGATTATAGCAATTGATTGTGCACAAGAAGGAATTTTATTAGATTTTCAAAGAATCCCTTAATTGGCCCACGTCGTGCCTTGGACACAAATCTGTTGAACACCCATAGGACCTTGGGTCAGTGGTTCTTCTAACCAAGTTAGTGATTATAGCAATTGATTTGTGGCACTATTAGGAATTTATAGATTTTCAAAGATTGCCCCTTTAATTGGCCCACATGACATTCACCCAAATCTGTGAACACCCCATATGGATCCTGGCCGTCAGGGTTCTTCTAACCAAGTCTAGTTAGTGATTATAGCAATTTATTTGTGGAACAAGAAGGAATTTACTATTTCAAAGATGCCACTTTAATTGACCCACCATGACCTTGACCCAAATATGTGAAACATCCCATATGGACCTTGGCAGCGGTTCTTCTGACCAACTCTAATGGATTATAGCAATTGATTTGTGGCACAAAAGAAGGGATTATAGATTTCAAAGAATGACCCTTTCATCGGCCCACTTGACCTTTGACCCAAATCTGTGAACACCCCACATGGGCCTTGGGTCAGTGATTATTATGACCGATTTTCGCTTGCAATCGGCCCAAGCGTTTGGCAACAAGACGCATATGGCAAGTGTATGACCGCCAGTGGATGACAGACAGATAGAAGACCGACAGGACAGACAGACAGACAGACGCAGACAGACAGACAGACAGACAGACAGACAGATAGATAGATAGATAGATAGATAGAAGAGAGATAGATAGATAGATAGCTAGGGTAGATAATATGTGAGATAGTAGATAGATAGAGCTAAACACATGCCATAACAATAGCTCTGCCCATAGCTAAAAATTTCTCTTATATTATGAAATTCTCAATTTAAAAGTTGTCAGTAGCCTCCCTTTCTAGATTGTAAATTTTCAGGTTCCCTCTTGCTCAAATTCTTTTCTGTCTCAATCCTACCTTCCCTTGGTATAAATATATGGACCCGTTTCCTTATTCTCATGCAGAAGAAAATACCCTATAGAAGATATATTAAAAGAAATGCACCTAGTAATCTACTCAGTCTCGAGTTGTTAGATGGTGCCATCACCATTGTTGAGGTTGAGCATGAAAACCCAAAACACTGCCTTCAAAGCATAATGTGGACACAGATCAAGGGGGTAGAAACATACCAATCCTAACAGCAACCAGTGAATTAAAAATCAGCATCAACATCCGCGAAAACCGGATCAGTGCTAGTCTTTCAAAGGGTTAAATGGTGTAGGTAGGTGGTGCTATTACACGTAGCGGATGGAAGGACTATAGGCTAACGGCAATCTGTTAAGAACATTTAAATCTAAGTGACCATATTGGAAATTACACTGTTTTGCCAGGTGGGGTTATCCCACAAAACCCGACCGATTTGAAGTCAATAAATTTACTTCAAAATTTATTCTGATTTATTACTAATATATAAGGGTGTATTAAGAGGAGGATTTTGTATTGTAAACTGGAGCACCATGATATTACTAAGATGTATTGAAACTAAGTTTTTTTAAGAAAGAAGAGACGAGATGATTTTGATGTTACTGAGGACAGAGAGTGCCATAGTAATGCACCTAGCAGTTCCCCAAATTACGTTTGGAAATCCCAATGTCTAAATGAGCAGATCATTCTTACCCCCCGACGTGGTTAAAGGACAGCACAAACTGACATTCACACGGTAACTTAAAATTGAACGGATTAAAGTTTCTGCACCCTGTTTAGCTTTAAGTGCAATTTAGTGGTTGCAGTTTTTGCACCTATACGTCTTGGAAAGTGCCTCAGTAAATGCATACTTATAGTTGTGTAGATGCATCCTTGCCCAAATAGTTACAACTGTATTTTAAAAGGCGGCGGTTCTCAACCCACAAAGGTCCCCCGCCCAATTACAAGAGGAAGGGTTATAAATAACATAAACTTACAGATCACAGGGATGATCCAGGACTATATGACCATTTGTAGTATATGACCTTGATTTGACCCCAGAGACCTTGAACAAACAAATATCAGTATCAAAAAAAGGTTACTATACCCACAGGTTTCTGATAATTCACCCAATTTTAGTGATCTCCTTGGTGACACCCACGATGACCTTGATGAAATGATACCAAAAAGTTGACTACACCCAATCAAGTTTTTATTCCATACACACATTTGTAGTTGTTGACCTTCAAAACTGTCCACTGAATGTTGGACCCAAAGTCACCCAAGATTCAGACCATAACCATTGGAGTGATTGACATTGGATGACCCCAGATTGACCTGGAAATTGACCTTGAAAAAAAATGACCATCAATGCTGAATACCCCCCTAGGTGGTTAATAACCATACAACCCCATGTTTAGTGGATTTGACCTGGATGACCTCGCATGACCTTTCTTGAAATGGCCTAAAAAATATTCGGGCATGATTGAATGTGACTTGCTCCCACCAAGTTTATCATCCTACCACAGTGTTCAGTAATTTGGACCGATCTCCCCACATGACCTTGAATGAGCTTCAAAATTTTGGGCACCCAAAGTGGACCACACTTAAAAAAGTTGCATCATCCTACTTCCAATTGACAAGGTGATAATCAATTTACCATTTTGACCGCCATTTGCCTTGACCCAATCCACATGACCCATCTCCGATTGCATCTGCATGGACTGGCGACATCTTATGTTGTGAAAGGACACCCATACTTGCTAATGCTTAGATTGAAAGCTTATCGGTTACAAGATTTGTTGTAGCAATTGAACCCTATTTTAACCATATTGACCCATGACACATGACCCACTTCAGATCCAATCGCCAATGCCTAATTTAGAAATATCTAGTTGCACAGATGGACCCCTCCACACTGATTAGATCCAAAGTATACGTTGGGGGACACACACACACACAGACGAGGAGCATTTCTATAGTTCCCGCTCGCCAACAATAGGTTTTCTCAACAAAAGGTTCTCAATTTTTGGCATAGATTTGATAACCCGCATTCGAAATACTGTGATTCCTTATAAAGGCTTTCCAGTTTGGATCTTCCATTTGGGGTTTACTTCCCAAAAGGATCGAGCCCCACCATTTTGGATGACAGTGTGATCTCTTTAATGACACAAAGTATTTCATGGTAATTTTAGGAAAAATATACCGAGGTTGAAATTTGTACTAAAATAGTAGTCAAATATTATGCTGAGGACAAAGCCAGACTTTGACTTACGACTTTAGCTTTCAACTCCTCGCGCGTCGTGATCACAAGGGGACGGTATCCGCATGCTTTCCGCTAGGGTTGTCATACTAGAAGGCAAAGTTCTTTTGTGTAGCAGAGGATAATATATGTGATCCAGAGAATATGACTCTATATCGCGGTTGAAAGTTTTGTTCCCTTTCCTCCGAATCCAAGATTGCTTTCTCGTATTTTTCTGTTTTTCCTCACCACCACATATTTCTCGTTAAAGGGGATTATTTATCCGCCAACGTTTGGAGCGCGAATGGGGAGTCTTGTAAGTGCTATAATTGCCAATTTTTCAGGAATGGTTGCGGAAAAAAGAGAGAGGCCATGCCACACCCCATGAATGTAAGCCTAGGCTATGGATAGCGCTATGCAAGATGATTGTGTTAAGAAAGCATCACCAAAGGATCAACAGAACAGTTGACAGAACATCTCACACATGACCCCACAGGAGGAAATATCACATTCAATAGGAGGAAAAAAGGAAGCAAGATACCCTTCTGGATTACACGTATTGTCCCGCAATGGAAGATGGCTCAATTAGTCCCAGTCTAAAATGAAGAAACACATACCGACCAAATACTGAACTTCGATTCACAACCTCCTCTCCACCAGAAGGTTAGGTGTGATCAGAAACTCTATGACCGTATGAATACCATGTTACAGAGGAGTGGGATAAATAGTAACAGAAAAAGACAAGAATAATCTGGATCCAGAGGAGTAGGGAACAAAACTTTCAACCGCGATATAGGGTCATTTCTTGGATCACGTATATGATCCACTTGCTACATAAAAGAAACTTTGCCTTCTAGGAATGAACAACACTAGCAGAAAGCAGTGGTATACTGTCTCTGTGATCAAAGGACGTCGTCGAGGATGGATGTTGAAAAGCTGAAGTCAACTCTAGCTTTGTATAGCAAATATTGAATTATTTGTGAACTTACAAGCCTACAAAATATGCATCTATTTTATGCACATTTTTATGCAACTGAGAGAAAAATCATACTCCAATCAAGATTGTATGTGTACATACCCATCGCATTACTATTCAGAAGGAAAACCCCATGAGCTTGTCCAGTTTTGGTTCCATGTTCACGTAGAAGGGGTTGAGCTCCATTATTAAGTTCTGATTCTCTGCAATACCACAAAAAGGATATGTTATCACGTCGGCACCCAAGGGCGGTGCAGGGTAAATCTTAGGAGGGGTCAGTGAAAAAATTACACACTTACAATCGCTACTTATTTTAAACTCTGTAGGGCAAAAGTCCCTATCTATTACAGAAGAATTTATCAAAGTCTTTTTAAAAAACACTTATGATAGTAAGTTCTAACTCAAAGATCTTTTTTCAACAGATGGGTAAAAATAACATACTTATTAAATAAGTAATAAAGAATAAATAAAAAAGGAAAATTAATAAGCTTGAAATATAAAACTAAATATAAATAAATACACCCATGAATGGGAATAAGAAAAATTATGGCTGTAATACAAAAAGTGATAAATAGTGAGGTATAAAAGAACAATGAATAATTAATCAAAAGGAAATTGTTTTATAATAGATAGGTAATACATATAGAACAATAAATTATAGGTTCATAAAACTGATAGGTAGTAGTAAAGTTTATGGCTTTAAATAGAAGTGATAAATAGAAAGGTAGAAATAAATGAACAATGAATAAATAATAAAAACAGATTTTAAAACGAAAATCAAGGGGATTTAATATCTGTACCTCTACCAGGGGCGTAGCCAGGATTGTAATTTGACGGGAGGCTGAGCTGGCAAATTTGTCCAAATTAGGCTGATTTTACACGATTTTGTCAAATTTGACGGGGGGCTAGCGCCCCCTGAGCCCCCTCCCTGGCTACGCCACTGTCTACATAGTAGTATCACACTGTACAGAATGTAATTTAGAGTAGGCCCAACTGATATTCATTCAGATCTCTCAACAAGATCAACTCACTTTCAGGTTTCTCTTTTTAATTATTCTTCATTTATTATAATTGATTTCTTTTTAAAACTTTTCCAATTATATAAATTATTTGTTTAAATTGTGGTATATTATTATTAGTTAGAAGTTTCATTGTTGAACATATAACTTGCCCCTATATTACTGAATGATGATCAAATGCATGGTAAATACAGTTTTTCCCCTGTTTTTACCATTTCTGGCAAAAAACATATTTTTGCCAGGAAAAAGTCAACCCTGGTTTAGAGGTACCAGAAATTATTTTTTACAGTAGTCTATGAATCATTGTAAAACACACAATCACCACTTACATGAAAATGGTATAGTGGATTAAAATTAATTTCAGGAATTTAGGTATTTTGGCAATGAACTTTCTCAATGGAAGAAAATTACACATTGTAATTGGGTGGGTCACCTTTAATAGCTCTCTCGTGAGTTTTTAATGAAAGTTACTACACCATACATATCGCATGGTATCAGCTCCTTGCATGTATGACAATATTGAAAACACTGTACATTGGAAAAGAAAGATTTTTTGGGCATCTTATGAAGCTATGGCTATGACGTTTTGCCCTTCACAATATGGTGGAGTGCATATTCATGGGAACACGTTTTTCAATAGGAGATGAATTATGCTGCCTGGATGATGTTTCAATGAGAACCATCCAAACTTTTGATTGAGATTTTGACCCAATTTTGGAACCAAAATAACTACTTTTTGAAATGATTTTTGGCCCAAAAAACTGATTTGTGCCAAAAAACCTGTTATGGCCTTCTGGCTGGGGGGGAGGGGGCTGGGGGAAGAAAAAGAAAGTTTTATGTTGCACCACAACTTACGTTCCTGACCCTTCAAAAAATCGCCCCCACGAACCATACAACATTTTCGGAAACTAGAATTTTGCAGTTCTCAGGCTTCACGCTATAAGGCTGCCTTGAGCTGATAAGCTGCGGGCCACAAGCTATTATTTAAAATTCGACTCAAAGACACATTTTCATGACCTTTGACCCTCAGCATGTGACCTTTACCTCATACATATGAGGGTGATCCCATGTTGAACCTATGACACCCCATGATGGGTTCCATTGAACTTTCAATTTTCATTTGAGGTTGAATTTAAAAAAAACATTGTTAGTGGACACACACACACATACATACACACAGATCTATGCTGGCAGCCCACACAAAAATATATTTTTCTCTGAACCGACGCATCAGTGTAGTTATTAAACCACACAAATCTATGACTTTACAGACTATTCCATATGTATCACAATTTGTAAAGAATTTCTTATTTTCAATTTCAAAGCAGGATGTGAGGTCACTCTACCAGTATTTCATCCCCAAATACTAAAGTAAATTAATAGTTAAAGGCTGATGACTCAGTTCCCCGATGAGGGCGCACTACATTTTTCAAATAATGGTAATCATTTTTTTGATATTACAATAAGTTTGTCCATTACTAAATCCGTGTGAAAAAAACTAAGCTCAAATCAAAGTCCTTCATATTATAGGAAATATCCAACTGTGTTATAAAATTCCGGCTCAGGAATTTGCCTTGATACAAGGTATGCCTATGGCACTGTCAGCTATGCATAAGCTGTACTGCTGATCGTCACAATCTTCAATTCTCTTCGCCCATGCGCATTTTTTAAAGCTCGCACTTAAGACACACAAGAAATACCTGTTGATTTGACCGTAATTTTGACGCCACTGATGCTAAGGAAGAGCAATGTTCTACTCCAAGTCCCAGAATCAGCTATTATCATAATAAATGACCATGTTACCTTTTGGTTTCTTCTTGCCAGAGGGCATAGCTTCAGTGATGCCCAAACAGCAGACTACTTTGTGCTCTCCTAAAACCAAAATGTATTGACACCAGTGTAGGATGGACAGCTGTATAAATTTGGTCTGAGGTGTAACAATGAGGGACACCCACAATGTGCTGTGCAATCTGAGAAGGGCAACAAAATAGTTTTTGATCCCAAAGAAGTTGGAGATTCTTTATATCATCTGAACTGTTAGTCAATTGTAATCCATGTGTACTAATCGTACATACAAATGCAGGCAGAAATAGGTCATCGGGTAGTAGAAACCAGAGCTGTTCACAGTTCGGGGCCTAGTTTTATCCGTTTTCAGATAAACACTCCTGATATATCTTCCTCTGTGAAGGTGATCTCTTTAGTACCGGAAAAATTCACCTTTATTTCTTTGTCTAGATTTAGTGTCATGTGTTCTAAGGCTTGGGCTTTGGACCCCAGACTTTGGAAGGTTTATTTTGTAAACATGGTTTCTGAGCGTGGCTCAAACCATTCCAATTCCATCAGAGCATTATTGAGGAGTTGTGGAGCTCATCTGTATGAATGCCTTTTGAGGCTTCTGTGGCCAGATGATAAAGCTCGCTCTGAGTGCAACTTTGGCTGCTGTATCGGTTATAGCCTTTCTTTCCTTTAGGAATGCCCAAGGAGCAAGGGCTTGTAGACGATGTATTGCAGAAAACATAGACCTTCTAATTCATTGGAAAGTATTCATTGTAGTAATTCCTCTTATTTCACAGTCAGCCAATAGATCTTGGTATTTGCACTTATTTCTGCATTGCATGGATAGGTTCTCCTCCATAGGGACCGCAGCTCTATGCTGATCACTCTCTTTCGTTTTTTGGTAGAAGAAGATGGGGATATCTGGTCTCTGAGCTGTTCAGAGATAGTAATTTCGGGAGGGAACATTTGTGTTGGTGTTCCTCATCATCAGAGAATTATCCAGCCATTGCCTTCTTCAGAATGTTGGGGCTCTGTCTTAGGCATTGGTAAGACTGCATTTCGGATAGGTTGTACCCTCAGCTGTGCGAAAAGCTATGAAGAGATGGAGCCAGATTCTCAGGTGCGATGTTTTTTCTGATTGCCTCTACAAAGTACAGTGACAGGACCTGTAGAAAATTGCTTTCATAGTTTTCTGGCATGGCGACGAGTTGTATTTCCGCTTGAATTGAGTAGCTACAACCATAGAGGATCGTGGAACAGTGTACATGACGATGATGACATAAATGACAGAGTCCAAGATTGGTCTTGCCCCAAGCTTCAGATTGGCAAGCGGAAAGGGATGGAAGTTAAGTGATCATGAATTGCAGTTATATCTCATCCTGGGATGAGAACATGTTGATACTCTTTACAAGATTTCCTGAACTCTGAACCCGGGGAAGAAGCGTCATCCCAAGGCTTCATATCTGACAAACTTACTTGGACAGGAAATGTGTTGTGGCGCGCTGAGAGGGTACAGTCCCGGGAACGACTTCACTCATCCAGCAGGAAGGCCTGGAAAGACTATAAAATCTGCCCTCACCGGCAGAATTTCAAACCATCTAAATGTCCTACCAAGTGACGGCAAACTCAATTGTCTGAGCAACTCCTCGAAAATGTTCGTTTCAAGGACATTGATAAGGATCATACTCACTAGGTAAAAAAAGAGATCACCAAAATTTGTCAAGCCACGGCGTGATGGGTCACTTTTTCAACAACCCTTCTCACACTAGAGGAGCCGCACCTATGCTATTAGCCAACTAAAAGAGTGGAAAGGCTCCAGGGGCCTGCCTGATAAACGATACCAGCGGAGTTGCCTGATGCACTGCCGGGACCACGACTGTCTGTGACTTGCCCAGGAAGGCAGTTATACACATGCCTCACCAACCAGTCCTAGCCCAATTGACCTGGAGGCGGGCCTCCTATTCATCGCCTCCCAAACAATACAAGCCTGTCAAACCCAAGTAATTACCGCCCAATATCATTACTGTGTGTTTCCTTCAATCCCTGAGAGGATGATCCAGCTTACGCCGGCTGGAGACCGTCGTCGAACCCCATTCTACCCTGACGAACAAGACGGATTTTGCTGTCTTGGCCGGAGCACTGTCCACCAGATTGTAACTTACAAATGAATTGAGGAAAGCTTTGAAAAGTGCCGTAAGGCAGGGGTCATCTTGGTGGACTAGGTGCAGCATTACAACACTGTGTGGCCACCAGGCCTGACACTAAGCTTCTCAGGACCATCCCTGATCGTCACATTGTACAATTCATATTGCAACATGTTTGCAAACCGTAGCTTATTGCTCAAGGAACCAGCAATGGCAGAGTTTGTTTAGTCGCCTGCGTCGTTGAGGAACGGAGTTAGTACCACAAGGATCTGTACTGGCGGTTCCCTGGTGTTCAACGGTATATCAGCAATGTTTACCTCAAAACAAATTAGACAATATGGCGGATGCCGACGATATTGCCCTTCTCCACGCGGACAGTTAGCTTTGGACAAGCCAGAAGTAGAAAGTACATTTACTACAGATATGGCCCTATACTGCAGAATATCTCAAGACCTGGAGACTGATAGCCTGGGGGTGAAGCCAAGACCCACGCTACTGCCTTCCATTCTAAACACCAAAGAGGCTAATCGCCAGCTTCAAGTCAACTCAATGGAGTGCCTCTGCCATAAATCCTACACCAACCTACACATGGGGGAGAGTGAGGATGAGCTAGACAGGAGCTTACTATCGGCCAACCACCTCGAGTCCGTAGCGCCCAAAGGTATCTTCAAGGATAAGCTCCTCCTATGCCGACTGGCTGAGATCGTCCATGGGGTACAAGGCCAAAGAATCATACGCACCATGCCTTGGCTCTGGTCTTTAGCACTGCTGCGAATTATGCCGACCCAGCAGGTTGCAACAGCTCTCACACAATAGAGAAGCTGGACACAGTAATCAATGAGACCTTGAGAACAATTACTGGTTGCCTCGGTCCCACTCCCATCTGAGTTTATACCAGTTGCGTGCAGGCATGGCACCTGCAGGTCGGATGAGGAGAACACCACATGCACAAACTGGTGAATAAGGCTCTTGTGGACCAAAAAGCCACCTGCTTGCATAACATTGTCAAAGATTCACACCAGCTTGGCAGACCCAGAGAGTTGCTCTCGTGTACCTTCTGTCGAAATGCTGCTAAACTCTCCAGATCCCCATTCAAAATATCTTACAGACGGGAACACTGCCGGACTAGATACTTCAAGACCAGACCACTTCACCTACACATATGACAGAACTACCACCTGGGGTGTCGTAATCTCCACGTAAAGAAAGGGTCACCTTAAAACCGGATTCGCACAGGAGTTGGCCGCATCAACAGCAAATGCACCGATGGGGGCGGATTTGCGACCAATTCCAGCCGGCCTATGGGGTTCTCCATCACAGAATGGGATCACATTCGCAATAAGGAGGCCCTACCTTTCGCCACCAGTGGACCATAGGACTTCTCAACCCCAACCAATCAAACAGTGAGCTGGCTTTCAACCGTCTACAACATATTTTAGCTGCTGCATCATACGCAAGAGAAGATTGAGTGAAAGACAGGAGCTATGGCATCCAGATACTAATGATATACAAAAGGTTTCGTAAAGGATCTGTCCTTATGGTTAGGTGTCGACCTGCACGACAAACTTCCCAGTTCAAGCACTGCCCTTGTTTTGCACATCTGTAAAGGTAGGACCAACATGTTCCCCTTCCTCATCTACATCTTTTGCAGAGTTCAAAGGATCGAAATTACCAGCAACAGTGGGCACATGGGACCGTGGAAGAAAACAAAATACTCATAACACAAAACGCAAGATCAGGATCAACTCAAACTTTGTGAATACGCTTTCCTCAAGGATATCTATTGAACAATGAAAACAGAAGCTGAGGGCAATCACCAAAATGCCACCTTAACTTCTCTTTGCTAGAATGGCTTTGGGACCAGAGAGTTGCTTTGTACCACATCCCGTCATGTGAGTGCAACCAGAGTCGCACTCTGATCATTTTTGGTGAGATTGGCGTATGTTATATAATTTGAAAAAGTAGTTTCATTCGCTTAATTGAATACATTTCGGTGACAGTCTCAACTTGATGCCAAGAGTTATGAAGCTAAATAGGTATTTTGGTGTAGATACGACTTTGTTGCCCCTCAAATTGAATTTCCCGTGTCGTGCAACAAATAGTGTAATGTAGATACGACGTTTTTGCACGACACGGGAAAACTAGTATGTAGATATGACATTTGGTTGCTTGTTAACGAGAGGTGTTTTTTAAAAAGTTTTAAAGTAAAAACTCCCAAAATATTTGTGAAAAGGCAATTTCATTTTTTTGTCAAAATTTATGCTAATTTCGGCACAAAAACCTTAAAAAATAGTCAGAAATGTAGTTACGACCTTTATCCACTCAATATTACGCTCAAATTACTTAATTTACAAAAAAGTAACTGAATACGCACAATTAATTTAACATATATTTCAATATAAGGCTCGTTTGATTGCAGAGTTATTAGGCTAATTGGCCTAATTAGGTGTAGATACGACTTTGTTCACTCCAAATTGAATTTTCCCGTGTTCGTGCAACAAAGTCGTAAGTGTAGTTACGACTTTGTTGCACGACACGGGAAATCACTGTGTGTAGTACGCCATTTAATTAGCCAATTACTTCTAAATAGTAGAGACTTACGTGGGAAATGAAATATAAGATATTTAAAAAAATTACATTTTTATCCGTGTAAGAATTATTTTCATTGAAAAGGTCTACAAAAGAATGAAACCACAAAAATGTTTTCCGTAAAATTAATGGAAAAATGCAGATCGACTTTTGTTGCACTCACATGATTGTTTAAGGCGTTTGTTGCCACACTGCATCTTGCTGGGGCGCCTGCTTGGTCAAGCTTTCATAGCCAAGCTAATGTTCCTTGCTAAAGCTGATTGGTACCATAGTGCTGCGCTCAGCCAATACTCTGACTACAGGTGATGCTGCCTTTTTGTTGCTTGATGTCAAGCTGTTCTGAGACAGAGCTACTTTGTCTGGCAGCTGTTTGGTGTCAGGAGCTGTTTTTGCATAAAAGCTGATTGGTGCCATTAGCGGCTGTCATGTAGTGCAATAGATGCTCAGGCCCCATATACCTACTATTGCCAGAGATGCTTGCTGCTCTAGAACTAATCTTCTGCTAGGGCTACTTGGTGACATGGCTTTCTGTTGCAGATGATATTACTATGGCCCTCTGCTTAAGACGGTGCGGTGCCATAGCAGACTGAATAATAGTTCACAGAACAATCTATGCCCAATGAAGCATATTGTTGCACGGCTGGCTCGGGTGTCAGAGCTGCTCGTTGCCAGAGCTACTTCTTGCCTAGAACGGTCGCAGCTATTACGTAAACACACCTGGGACCCATTTCTAAGTATACATGAGAAGTGATGAATGAAGCGGTGATGTGTAAATGAGGAAAGTGTGCAACAGTTACCCTTTTGCCCACCACTACATTAACATCACATTAATAACAATCAAATTCAACTATAAACAAACCATGCAAAATACTTACAAAACAATATCTGCACTATTCCTGACCACAGCAATGGCAAAAGGATTTTCATTAAATTTGATGCTGTATGTAGCATTTGTCACTTTCTTTGAGACTTTTGGAGTTGGAACGGGGACTTCATATCTTCTATCATTTGGATCAAATATCTGCAGGTTAAAAAGATAGAAGTGGATCAGGCACATTTTCAATGAAATTTCCTCTCAAATGATAGTCTAGGACACCTTAAAGGTCCATGGTGGGATCGCTAATAGCCTCGTCCCCAGGGCCTCCAGATTTTACAGAAGTGGTCAAAATGTTGGTATCAGAAGAAAGCTACTATTTTTCTCATTTACCCTGTGAAATCTTAGGGCTAAAGGATGATTGGTTTGGATGTTATGAGCAAAAATATGCCCCATTTTGGTCGACCAATATTAATTTTACACAGTACTCTATGGAGATTACAAAATCACGTTTTTAGCCCTCATTTAAAAACGGGTTGAAATATTGGCACAAAACTTTACAGACGGGGTTTTGGGGTGAAGGCCATTCTATCAAGATGAAAAATTTATAGACGTAATTGGGTCATCCCCCTTTAAGACTGAAGAATACAGATATATTTTACACACAAAAATAACATACAAAAAAACAGATATGCACCTTAAAGACACTATCAATGATTTTCCCAAAAGAGTCAAAATATTTCAAATTTGCAGGAATAGCTTAGAAGGATATAAATCGTAGAATTCCCAAAACTTACTTTTCCAACGGAATAATTGACAGAAAAGGAAGAAAACATCAATATTCAATGATATGAATCTCCATTCAATTACGTGTTGTAGTAAGTGTCCGTACGGGGAGTAATGACTTAAATGTCTGATTTTGTCATTATTAGGTTGCTTCTGGTCTTATCATTTGCAGGACATGCTAAGAACTGATTTTTGATATTTTTCATTTTTTTTTGATTTAGCAAATCACTGAGTGCCATTAATTAAGACATCCTGTATTTTTTAGGCTAAATTTTGGATTTACCGTAACTTTAATTACCAAAGTGCTATTACATAAATATCACAGACTCTTACTAATTGATATGAAAGCAACAAAGGTCACAGACCAGTCAAACAGGGTGGATGCCATGGGAATCAATGTGTGTTTTCTTGTGTTTAAAGGTGCAACAAAGATTTCACGTAACAGGTGATCCTGAAAAATGAAAATTCTGATTTTTGCAAAAATATCCCTATGTGAAAGGGTTAAGCTGAGAATTCTTTGGTACAAAAATTGTGAAATTTCTATTTTACTCTAGGAGCAAATACTAAATTCATCCTGTTTTATATTGAAATTAAGCAGATCAAAATTGCCTTTTGTTTTCACTTTCAAGGAATTTCTGTAACCAAATACAAGGTAAAGAAAATCTATTGGGTGTCTTTTCTATATGAAATCACTAGATATGACACAATATATGGATGCCCCCAAATAAAATCTCTCCTTGTACCTTTAACACCACAATCCTTCTTCTGCTAAATAAAAGCACTCTGGAGTAGTTCTTGTCTACCCATAAGGATGTTGATTTAGACTCAAAGGCACTATCAGTGATCCACCCAAGAGAATAAAATTATTCGGAATTTGCAGGAGTAGTCTAAAAGTGAATGATAAGTCGGTAGAATATTTTTCCCAAATAAAAAATAACAAAAAAAGGAAGAAAACAGCAGTGTTCGAAAATATGAATCCCCATTCAATTACGTGTTGTAGTAAGTGTCCCTACAGACAGTAGTGACTAAAATATCATATTTTGCCTTTATTAGGTTGCTTTCAGTCTTATCACTTGTATACCATAGGATAGCTATACCTGTTACAACCATGCAAAAATCTGATTTTAATGATTTTTTTTTATTTTCTGATTTGGCAAATCACTGATAGTGCCTTTAATCATTTCGGGTGAGGAGTAATCAAATGAAAATCTGAAACCACCCTTAACTGGAATAGACTTTTTCAAATGCAAACTGTAAATGTTCGTAGCAGAATACAATGTATGCCAAAATGTACATTGACAAGCGCTTGCCAGTGATGCACATTACGCAAAGGCAATTAATTAGTTTAAGTGCTGCTTCCAATAGTTGTGTGTGATATGACCACTTATCATGAAATAGGAAGCTTATCAGGACCATCAAGCCTGGAAAACTGATTTGAAAAAGGTCTATTCTGTACCTACTTTGATTCATTATTGAGTTTTGCCACCCGGTCACCATACACTATGAGCTAGTAAAATCTCAGTTCCTTTGGCACAGTTCAGTACCTTCCATTCACCAGTGTATTTAAAAAATACACCCCATGTTTTTTTTAGTATGATATATGATACCCAGATCACACAAGGTCAGTTCATGTCAATGTATATACAAGCACAACCCACTGAACCGTGCCCTTGGTGGATGAGCATATTGTAACTCATAGTGATAGTCTGGTGTATGGAAAAGCTCACATTTATGTGTAGATTAAATAGAAAATCTGCCTAATTAGTGTTAATGGAAGTAATTATTATTATTATGTAATCTGGTATCATTCATACCTTAAAATGTACTCTGGTATCAGTCTCCATATACACGTCTACTTGCAGCTCAGTAATGTCCATGGGGTAGGGACTTGCTATGTCCCTCTTCAGTTTTGCACTGTAGCCATAATCTGTGTCTCTTGGCTTTCCAACCATCTTGTAAGTTGGATAATCCAATGGATAAAAACAGGAAGGAGCACCACTGTTCATGCCATCCTTTCCTTTCGAAGGCACTTGCCAACAGCATCCACGTTGCTCACACTTTTCCTGATTTTCACCCTTCTCTGGATGACAATCGAACCGTTCTTTCAAGGATCTGGTATCACACCGCTTGTTACTACCATTATTGCCTTCCATAACAGGTTTCCATTTGACAATATAAACACTTAAGTGTTCTCGGATGACAATAAAAACTTCTGTTTTGTATGATCTGCAGATAATACCACAATATAGCACGGTTGGGAGAAGGATGAAACCGATGCTGACAATAAGAAACAATCCTTTAGGGGTTATCTTGCAGTAACCGATGTTGGAGTCTGTTGATTGCCTCTTGGGATGGTCTTCAATAACCAGCTTCACTTTATTCCCTTTATCCTCTTCCATGGTTGTTTGCTTACAATGTCATCCACAGGCATAACCTAGAGGGAAAAAGATGTCAGTTTAGAATTTAGGCCAAACCAACAAATATTGCTTGTGCATTGCCACTAATTTAGAGGGGGTGGAGGGGCAGAGCGCCCCTTGAAAACAAGTATTTTTCGTGCCTGCTTTTGGCATCCACCTTCATTCTCTGCACAAGTAGACCTGACCTTGGTAAGTGACCCTTAACCCTACTATGACATGCAAGTGTCTATGGTTGACCTATGACCCGATTTTGGTGACAATTGGAGTAAGGTGCTCACACAGTAGCATTATGATGGGGGGGGGCATGGGAGGGGCACATGCCTTGGGTGCCACCTTGGGGGGGGGGCACTGAAATAACATTGGGAAAAATAAAAGATTGTTTTGACCAAAGTCAAGCAACTCCATTTTTGCATACTCCTTTACGCCAAAAAGTTCAATCGAAGACAAGGCGATTAGATGTCATTTACATATACAGACTATGCACGTATAGCTTAATTACTATCTTTTGTACAGACTCGCGTATACTTAAAAACCTAGTGCTATAATTTTTTTTATGTATATGGCGTATACAATTGTATACCCTCCACTACACCACTGGAGCTCTCCAAAGGCACTCACACATGATAAAAGAAGAACTTCTGGGGGTTCTGCCCTGCACCCCACCAGGGGCAGGCCCCGGGGGCAGGCCCACTAAGGCAGGCCCCCTGGACCCAACCCAGGATTGCTTGCATTATGCGGTAGGAGATGCCACTATCATCTTGCTCTGGGCCCCGCATCAACTAGCTATGCCACTACCGGGTGTTCGCTCAAGCAATTTGAAAAATGTTAACTGAAACTTAAAAAATACATACATACACGCAGACAGACATACAGAATTTGGATTAGTATGTGCCTCCTGCAAATCTTTGTAGGAGACAAAAATATTGTAAATCAGTTAACTTATGCAAAATCAGCCATTTTGGACACTCTTTACCCTTTTACCTCTTTACGACTTTTCTCCTGACTGGGCTAGACTTTTCCTCTGACCTGGCTTTTGCCCCTTCAGAACCACAAGACTGCCTATGCCACTGGTTTTAAATTATTTTGTTTTTATAAATCATAGCCAAGATATACATTTAAAGGGTTTAAATGTTGGCAATTTAAGAATTTTAAATCCACATTTGGTTTTAAAAAAATTGCAAGTTTTCAAGAAACTTCAAAATACTGTTTTGGTGCAATTTTAAATGTTGAAATTCTGAAAGAAAAAAAAAACACTTTCTGGAAGTTAAGAAAATTAGGTTTGATATTATTGTGTAAAGCTGTAAATAGCATGGTTGTAGGTTATTAACCATGCAGTTATACACATGCACTGAGATTTTAATGCATCCCCGGAATGCATCTACTGCTAGAACTCTGTAGAGGGAGCTGCAGGAAGGAAGAAGCATCAAAATTCAGCCCAATTAAGTGCATTAAAACAAAGGTCCCTAAGTGACTGCAATATTGCTATTTTGCCTCAGGAACTGCAGTTACCTCAGGGCCCATAGATTAAACCAGAGCCTCAAATCTTTTCTTCACACAGTTTGAGCACAGTTTACACAACCATGTTCTTCTTGTCAATAATTATATATACGTCCAATCCAAAGAAGACAGAGTACCTACCTGTTACAACTTACAGGCCAGTATTTTTTTCTGCTGTTCTGTCGTTGTTTATTACTTACACTGCTGGATGGTGTACATCAGTCTTCTCTCAAGAGTAGCTGCATGGCTTCTTCAGCAAAAAGCATTGATCGTGGTCCTCTATTCCTTAATTCCTTAAAACCAATGTTTTTCCTGAATTTTGAAACTCTCAGAGGGGAGGGGGACTGCCACCCCCTGGCGCCACCTCTGCTATACATGTATTTTCAATTTGGAAAATGAAGGACATATAGATATATGGGATTTATGAAGATATTCAATTTAACAACATTAAATTTGAACTTCTGCTCTCCAAAATAAAGAAAAACAATCAAACAAACAAACAATCAAAATACAAAGATAGTGTATATTGCCCTCAATATGTCTACAATGTGGCCAGGCACCTATTAGACTGCTATGGAATAGTTACTGGTACAGCCTACACTAGTGTACCTACCTTTTCATCAACATATCATCACAAGTCCTGCTAACAAACAAGTCAGCCTAAGCTATGAATCCAGCATAAATCAGAGAATCGTCCACACCTGATGGTGCTATCAAGTATTTGCCGGTGGAACTGATTTGGGAAACAGATGACTTACTTGTTTAAAATACTGCCATGGTGCATGCATGGTGTTTTGTGCCTTTATTTTTGTTTAACATTTTCTATTTGAATACAGCGTGGATAATATATACATGTATAAAGGAAATTTTGATGACACTCAAAAAAATTACATGGTAATAAAGATTGGAATGCAGGTCATTGACAGCAGTGTGGAGTAATAATTATGTGTCTATATACTTAAAGGCTGATTCGGTGATTTCAAAATCTATATATTTTTATGTAGCAATTAAAGGTGCAACGAGAGATTTTGAGACACCCAAATATTGTGTCATAATAGTAGTTTCATATAGATTAGACACTCAATAGAAGTCTTACTTTGTATTTAGCTACAGAAATGTCTTTAAAGAGAGAAAAAAGGTGATTTTGATTTGTTTATATTTCAATGTAAAACATAGGCTGAATTTCGCATTTGCTCCTATACGAAATTAGAAATTTCACAATTTTTGTACCAAATAAACATTTCTCAGCTTAATCGTTTCAGATGGAGATATTTTTGATGGAAAGCTTTACATCAGGACAAAAATCAGTACTTTCGATTTTCTAAGGGACACCTGATGTGAAATCTCTCGTTGCACCTTTAAAAATAGTCATCTAGAACTAAAGATAGGTACCTAAAATGCTTAATTCTAAAGTTAGAGATGAATCGGATTTTCCATTTTCATGCAGTAAACATTTATGCACAATATAACAGTGCCATAGGATACAGCTGAGAATTTAACCAAATTTCTGGATCCGGAATTTAATAACAAAGTTGTAATTTTCTATATGAAGGACTTCGATTTGAGCTTAATTATTTCACACAATGATTAGTATATGGACAAGCATTATGTATATGCAAAAAACATGACTTGTTTGAAAATTGAGTGCGCCCTCATCGGGTAATCTCTGAGTCAGCCTTTAACTCCAAATTACAGAAAATTATTTAGCTTCATATTTTTTTTTAAATTCAAATGTTTATAGAAACTGGCAACATATTTGGTTTGTTGCTCTATTTATCCTTAAAGGTGCATTTTGTGATTCCAGCACCTGTTTTATTCATGGTTCACTAGATATTGAGAAAAAGCTTATTCACAAAATTTGAGTTGATCCTGATCTTGCGGTTTTGTGTTGTAAGCAAACGCTTGTTTCCCACGGCCCCATAGGCTGTGCTGTAATTTCTGTCCGTTTACGAACAGAAAATACAAAATTACAAATTTCTTACAGATACGACCGAATTTGCACGTAGTATTTTTTTTACACATGGATTACTAAGGCTAACGGTTCAGATGATATAAAAATCTCAACTTTTACGCGGTAAATCGGGGAGGGGGACACAAAGTTGTGGATCACAAAATGTCCCTTTAACCCCAGGGGTCTACCGGCTGATTCTATTGGTTATAGATACATGGTAAGAATACAGGTTTGAACAAATATATAGAAGGTCTACTTTGATTGGTTACTCAGAGGTTATATCATGCTATATCTTGAAATGAGCCGGAGTCATTAATTATAAAATGTTTCTGTTTGCCATAAGTGTGCTGCTTAATATTTTCAGGTGAGGGATAATGTATACAAGCTTTACAACCATGTAAAAATATCAATTTTGAACGAGAGCATCAATGATGCTGAGGCTTACTAGGGTTCTGTATTTTATGCCACTTCTTCATACTTTCATAAGGTTGTTGGGGTCATTTATGGTGAAAGGTGATCCAAAGGGAAAAACGGTATATGGACTTGATACTTTGAGGGTATAGTAGG
>JAMKCH010035432.1:0-14874 GCA_023653785.1 Ophioderma brevispina
TTTATGACTTGGGCCTTTTGGCCGCTTCAATGTTCCGGCATTTTGGGGAGGGGCAAACAAAGTTACAACGGGGTACAAATAAAACTGTCCGCAATTGAATTAATAATGCATGTCAATTATCGCCTTAATTTATACAGAATCTAAAAAATTATAGTTTGTTATAATCCAACTTTAAATGAGGACGCTATGGCCAAAATGTCCAAAGGTCAATGCACTTTCAGCCAAGGTCAAATTGGTTATGATAATCGATTTAAAGATGTAGTGTCTAATTATGTTGTTTTGTGGCATGCCAATTCAATTTTTGCCACTTAATAAATAGTTCAATGTTAGTCTTTGACCTTGAAATGCAAAATGGCTGCCATTCAGGTCCCCGCGTTAACTTTGTTTGTGCCCCCTTCCCTCCCTTCCCCAAAATGGCGGAACATTGAGCGGCAAGCCCAAGTCCAAAAACCCTTCAACATCGATAGGGAACCACAAGACACCTTCAAATCTTGTCTCCAAGAGTTTGGTCACGGTATCACAGGCTGGTCTTCTACGATATGAATCTTAATATCTTTGATGATATTTTGATGAGGTAAGTGTTTCTTGACTCAATTTAAAGTTGGGCGACCGATTGACACATCTTTCCCAGCCAACATTCCCAGTTTGGGGCCCATGTGGGTAAATAAGGTTTAAAGTGGGCTCATCAGGAGGGCCCCACATGGGCAATATGACTGTTTCATTGGCCCATGTGGGGCCTAACTTACTATCCGGGTCTTTGGTCCACCGGCCTCTCGATTGGCCCCGCAGGTGAGCCCAGTGGTTTGCGGTTGGTATTAAAAAACAGGTACAATGTGTGTTTCCTCATAGGTTATCACTTCTGGGTTGTTATGGGTTCACCCAAGTTGTGCCCATACGGGTTCAATGTGGGGCCCATAGGGGCTTTCATGGGCCTAAGATGGGCAAACTTCCAAAAAAATTTGATTTTATTGCACCCTCTTTGTTTTTGTGAACATTAAAGTGGCCCACAATTGGGTGAAAACACACAATTAATGTATGTTTTGGTTGTTTCATCGCTAACATCTCCCAAAATGGGAATAATAGCTGAAGTGCAAGGAAACAAGAATTGTTTTTACGTTTAATTTTACGAAGGTTTCATTTTTAATATGATTATTATGGTTCTGTGGTGTTTCTAAATGTTACAGTCTGTACACCATCCCTTTCTCTAAAAGGTTTCATCAAATCAAATGTTTAAGTGATGAAAAGTAAGAGATACATTTATTGTAGGGCTTGTCTGAACATTATTTTAAAAATATTAAAAATACACATTATGCCAAAAGTTGCATGTTAGAGCAGAAAAAATACAGGTCATTGACACCACACCCATATTGGTGAGCCCTGTGAAGCCCACCTCTAGCCGTGCCCACCATCAAACCCACACGGGACCCATTTAACTAAAAAAAAAAAAACCTGGAAAACCCCATGTGCTAGAGCCCACACAAGACCCTTGATTAACCCACAATGGACCCATTTGGGTTGCCCCACTGTAACCCATCAAATATACAACCCACTTATAGCCCACATGGATCCGACTGGGGTTCCCCACTTGAGGCCCTAGCCCACTAAAGCCCCCTTCCCATGTTAAACCCATGACGGGCATG
Source organism: Ophioderma brevispina (assembly GCA_023653785.1). NCBI lineage: Eukaryota > Metazoa > Echinodermata > Ophiuroidea > Amphilepidida > Ophiodermatidae > Ophioderma > Ophioderma brevispina. The sequence goes on from JAMKCH010035432.1 coordinate 1,641, forward strand.
TTGCTGTGTTCCCTGCTTTTCAAATCTGAGATTTTGATATCGAAGAAAGTTCATTTTTGTGTCGCCAGCAATGATTTGCAGAGATAAATACCAGTCCTCAATTCGCCTTACACTGCAGGCTGATGTTTGCCTGTGTTTCAAGTTTTAAGTTGTGGAGAAAGTTTCTCATCAATCAAGAAGTAAAGTCCCCAATTGCTACAGAATTGGGACAATAGATGCCTCCTTGAAAACCTTCATATGTTAATGAGGTCAAGGGTCATATCCCAAGGTCAGGTCTATGATGGCCAATTATAAAATATTCTGAAAACAATCAAATTTGCCTTATTCAAGAATTAAAAGTCCAATTGTTTCCAGAACTTGGATCATAGACAAAGTCAAGGGTCATATGAGGTCATGTTAATAAAATGGGCTGATAACATCAATTGATCACAAGTCCGAGAATAAAAAGTCCACTTGCTACCCAACTTGGATCCTACCCCTTGGGAATCTTCACTGAGGTCAAGGTCCCATGTCAAGGTTAAAGGTCAATATAAGGTCAGTTATAAAATGGACTGAAAACAAAAAAATCAAACTTTTGGCATAATTTTGACAAGTTTAAAAGTTGTTACAAAAACATCTCCAATGTGACATTACCACATTTTATCACACACTGTCCCATGGGAGGCTCTGATGTAGTTACACATTTATTTTGTTCTACTATCTCAAATGGTGTCAACCGATTTAATCTCCAAATTTTGGATTGGATCTTTATGGTGGTATGATTTTCCAAAACAGGGAGAAACTTCCGTCATATGACAAATCAGACCATGATCAGGCAACCCTCTGTAAATCATTTTTGTACCAATTAGGGGTCTTTTCAAGGTACAGTTATCTAAACTTCATATTGCATTATTACAATTGTATCTCCCACTTTTTGTAATGTAGCATGTAACTTTACATTATTATGCAGTCTCAAGTAACTTTCCTTCTCTAACATTGTTGTCATTGTGCAACTTGAATAACTTTGCACAACTTTTCGTAACTTTTCAAAACTTTTGTGGTAACTTTTATGACTTTGCATAACTTTGTGCAACTTGTCACACTTATGTGTAACTTTATGTATCTTTTCACAACATTGCACAACTTTTTGTAACTTTCTGCCACTTTGCGGAACTTTAGTAACTTTTGGCACATTGTATAACTTTGCACAACTTTGTGTAACTTTAGGTAACTTTTCACAACCTTGCATAACTTGTTGCAAGCTTTTGTAACGTACCGAACGTTTCACAACTTTTCGTAACTTTTCGTAACTTTTCGTAACTTTGCGTAACTTTTTTTCCTTTTCAAAACTTTGCTCACTTGCGTAACTTGTCGCACTTTGCATAACTTTTGACCACTTTGGGCAACTTTCTGTAACTTCCCGCAACTTTGTGCATACTTTGCCAATTTTGTGCAACATAGTGCATACTTTGTGCAACTTTGTGGCAACTTTGGGCAATTTAAACAACCTTGTCCAATTTTGTGTAACTTTGGCAAAATCGTTCCCACGTGACATGGGGCCTACTCAGTGAAGATAAAACGGCCCATCACAGGGGTATTTATACTGTTTCCAACCATTACCGAACTTGACATTACTCTTAATTGAATTATATCTTATACACTTAAGTAAATTATCAGTTGCTACGTAGCTTGTTTCGTCTGCCAATATATAGGAGTATACTCCACTTTAGGGACATCTGTTTATAAGGACAATGGCAAAGTTAATGATCTCTATAACAACGTGTCCAAGGGCTGAAAAACGGTCACGGTAAAATCTACATGTAGATTTTTTATAACCATGGCCTTGAAAGCTTTTCATATCGAATAAAGCTACATATTGTCCGGTAATGTACGAGATTGTACAACTACAGCGCGGTTAAATGTGTATGGCGGGAACCGGTCCCCCCCCCCCCATCACATAATTAGAGTGCCGGCACCAAGCACTAATTAATTATGAGTCGCACATAGTGAAATCAGAGACACGTCTCTCTTCTTTTCTCGATTCTTATGAACGACGCAAGATGTCTCGTTTTCACACAAATAAAACTCATTATTTATTTTGGTGATCAAAGTATAAGGTTTGAACAAAAATTGATAAACCTGTTCTAATTAATACTAAAAATTATTGATTGCTTGACAACAATCAATAATTTCAGAGCTTCTTTTTCATTCAAATTTCCTCCTTTGCAAATTCGGGAAGTTTCGCATAAATGTCGGTGCTTATCCCAACAAGTCAAGTAGTTCTTTACACTTTTCTGAAAATCGATGAAATACCTTTTGCAATTTATTACAAAAGCAATGTTACAAGCAACAAGCCTAGCTAATTGTGTTAATGTCCTTTTTTCATGTCTTTGGCCATTTAAATGTCAAAGTGAGTCGTGATAAAACAAACAAACAGGCCATAGAAGTAAATCTCGGGGGTTAGGATGACTTAACCTATAAAATGTTGAAGAAAGAAAGAAAGTTCGAAGAAAGAAGATTTCAAAGAAAGAAGAAAGAAAGATTCGAAAGAAAGAAAGATCTCGAAAGAAAGAAAGATTTTGAAAGAAAGAAAGATTCGAAAGAAGAAAGAAAGCTTCGAACGAAAGAAAGAAAGATTCGAAATGAAAGAAGAAAGATTTCATTTGACGCTGAGATTGCAAGTTAATAGCAAGGAAACACAAAACACACAACGCCATGCTTCTACCGGTTCTACCGCGCTCGCGATTGTCACTTTGTCTATTTCAGAAATACAGTTATCATAGAGTTTTGTACCAGTTTGATATTTTTGACTTTAATCAAAAATGATTTCATGAGCTTTTATCGTACTGACGAGGACAATGTGTGTGGCAACTAATTTTAGCAATTAAAAATTCGTTACCTTTTATATAAAATGAATTCTAGTTGGAACTTCTTAAAATAATTTTTGGCTGAAATGACTTCCGGACTTACCGTGATGTTGTTTACTTAACGGAATATGTCATGTGAATATTTGCGAAAAATTTGGTATTCTGGATGGAAAGCTTAGTAAAGTAGATTACTATAAATCAACATAAGTTGAAAATTGTCAAACATTGTTGAGTATTTTGCCCTTTTAATTTTCCCCCAATAGCTTACTCGAGCGAAAACTGATTCCGACAAATCCACATCGACGGCAAATGGTGACGTCAAAGTGATGGACCCATCCATAATTGACGTCGTTGTGACCATCATTATGCAGTGTTGCCACTTCAACAATAATAAAACACAACGAAATAAACAAAATATGTCTTCTGTAACTTTTTTTTCAATGTTATTATTACTTTCCATTAATCCACAATATTTACAGTGTCAGCAATAACAATTCGATACAACACGATATTTGTGGTCATCACTTTGACGTCACTATGAAGCAAAATTGGGCGCTTTTGATCAATGAAGCCGTGTCGAAAAATCCTCCCGTTTTCCTTCGTATGTCAAAAAAGCAAAAAATAAATTCTCTATGGTTGTTAAATGTTACATCAAATTGTATTATTTTTTCGGGAATTCGTGCTGTATGTACATATAATTTGTCTGAATGTAATCAAACTGAGCTTGACAAAACTCTTGACATATTCCTTTAATATAATTTAAAAGCATGCTTGATGCATTCGTTTGGTGCATCAAATTACATTTAAAATGAATGTAATTTGGAAGGTGTCAACGAAGAATTATTGAGACACGCAAATATTGGTGTCATAATACATGTAGTAATTTTCATGTAATTAGACCCTCATAGACTTCGTACTTGGTTTGGCTACAGAAATGTCTTAAAAAGAGAAAAGGTGATTTTGATTTGGCTATTTCTGTAAAATAATTGCTAATTTCGTATTTGCTCCTATACGAAAAAAAAACAAGCTTACTCCTTTCAGATGGGGATATGGAAAGCTTTACATCAGGGCAAATCAGTACTTTTCAATTTTTTCTCTCGTTGCACATTTAATTGCAGGTTTGACCAAGCATCTTTACTCTTGCATTTACTCTAATAATAAGAATGTTAGATATATGGTACTTAAAAATTTCAAATGGGCGGACACAATCAGGGTCAAGTTTTTATGACTCCCCCTCTCTCTCTCTCTCACTATATTATCCCGCCAAACAAGGGATGAATAGCTCCCTTGTGGTAGTCCATTCCTGAGCCTACGCCATTGGCTCTTCTTCGCAACTAGCTGAACAAAGAACATCTGTTTGCCAGCAATCCTTGATAAGCTCAAGTCCAGCGGATATCCTTTGTGATTTCCAGGATCTTTTTGGAGTAGGCATCTGTGATTTCAGTGTCGTAGGCTACTGATAGGTCGACGATCACAACTCCGTTTACCATACCTTTCGAAACCATCCTTAAGTGTTGAGTTAGGTTGAGTACTCGGCTTGTTGATTTGCCTGGCCAAAAAACTGTTTGTTCGGTATATGAGGTGTTGTCTATCACAGGTGCGATTACGATTGAGCAGGATACGTTCATAGAGCTTGTAGGTAGCTGCAGGAGTGAGTGATATTGGTCTGTAGCTCTGGGATTGGATGGATCTTTGCCAGGCTTTAGGAGTGCCATACATGGCTTCCCTCCAGATCTGTGGGAACCTGTGGGAAATAAGCAGCAATTGTAGATCTCAAGAAGCAATTCCTTGTAATGGGGTTTTGGAGCAATCCTGATCCAGGTCAATCAGTGAATCTTTTGCCAGTTGCTGTCTATTAGTTAAACGACGATTAAAAGGCACGTTGTTTGGTAAGCAGCCATTTGACTTGGAGACCGATTTGTCGATGTTGAGTTAGTGGCACAGGATCCATAACAATCTTGCTACACAGTTAGAGATGTTTTTGCTAACAATGCTAGATCAGGGTTGTAACCTTCTTTCAACGGGCGCTATGAAATTATGGCGGCAGCTTAGAGTGTTGAAGGAGACATAGATGTTGACCGTCTATCCATTCTTCGACAGCGTGTCCGTCTTGTTAGTTTCATTGTAGCCCCATGGGGACAATGGATGTGAAATCGCCAATGAAGAAGTGAGGTTTGTGGAATTCCCAAGGCTGAACTGAGGGTGCTCGAAGTCAACTGATGGAGGTTGTAGACGGATGTATGTACTATGACAGAGCCAAGCTCAATGGTGATGACTTCGATGTTGTTGCATACAGGACATGAGCGTTGCTTCTCTGTGGTTGCTGTTTTCACATACATTCTATAGCACTTCCATATTGTCGATGTGTCTATCGATGGCAAGGACCATTCCTGTTATGGTTGGGTGGTGGTTATCGATTCCTCTGTGGGTTTCCTGCAGACATAAGGCATTGCAACATCCTGATCTAAAAAAGGCTGTTCTCCTATTTCACTTATATGAGTTGGGTTCTTTTGAATCAAAAAGTTTACTAGTCTGTGGCAAACGGGGGGTCCCCAAGCACCCAAAAGGTATATTAAGAAAATTATTAGCGATATATTGACATAAATCATTCAAATGGGCAAGAAAAGTGGAGATAATGGTTGTTTTGCTACCCTACCCCTTATATTTTCAGCTGCTCTAGCTAGGCCTAATCCACGATTGCGCTCTCAAATATCACTACCAAACATATATATGGGACAGTGTTTCGCGTTGGGAACATCGAAATTAGCACTATTAGCATCCCAAATATGTAACTTTAAAAAAATATACCTTGGCCACCCAACTATATGCTAATCAGTATATTGAAGCATTATGGAGGTCGGTAGCATGGTCACTTCAAGGGAAAATGAAATAATTTGGGAAGGGCTAGAGCACAAGAAGTTAAACTCATTTATAGGCGTTCGGCTGAAGCGATGTGGTGAATGTGGATCAGAGTGCAGGATTCAGGGTGGGCCAATATTCTAACGAAGTGGTGTCCGGTAAGTTACCGTAGGATGCTTAAACTTTGTTACAGTTCATCTACCCTTTTCCCAGGATTTGTTGCAAGAGTTTACAATATTTCGTATCAGGTTATGCAAATGTTTTAAATATTTGTAGCTTGTATTATCTTTCCGCTGTTGCATCATCACAATCATTTTGATTCATCTAGGTGGCAGTGGCAAAAACACCTATCAGATTTATTAGATTGTAATTTCATCCATAACAGCTCCTTCAATTGTCGCTTGGGTCAAAGAGACGAGGCAATTGTGAGACCGGCCCAAGGACACAAACACGTTGGCCATGGCGGGGCTCAAGGCTTTAAACAGTCTAATGATCACAAAAACCCTGCGCTTTTTTCACTGGACCACACATACTCTGCAATTAGCCAGGTGTTTGGACAGCTGTTGTTAGGTCTCACCAAAAGAGTTCTATATAGATAGAGGGTAAAGCGTTCGTCATCTTTGCAATTCATCGTCTCCGCATGGTTTTGCCGCCACAAGGAAAACAGGAGTACAACAATAGGAAAGGCCATGGCTTGCTCCGATTCTTCCACCTACTGGGGTGCCGCTGCATATACACCTAATCGGTAGTGATACCAATTGAGTGTTAGGAGGTGGCCAGGCAGGTGTTGTAATAAATAGTGACAACTGGATCATTGTGCTCAGATACTTTTTCCCATGCAATGCGCGCTTAGGTGATAAGAATGTATTCATTGAGGCCGGGTTGAGGTTTTTTTTTTTTATTTAAATCAAGACGCTGGACGTGGTCATTCCTTCGTTGTGTGGCCATGGGAGGACAAAATTTAACCAACCCCCAATAGCCACCAAAAACCAACAACTGATATTTTGCCGGATTGTATGTAATCGAATTGAACATTTAGTGTGTATACAAGACCCACACTTCAAAATTAGTCCGTGTGCAATATTCAAAAATGTCAGCGCCCAGAACGGACGACTCACGAACTGGTCTTGAATGGGCTTCACCCCCTTGGTATCACCACACTATGCAGGACAAGTTGGAGTTTAACAGACATGAGATTTCCAGGAAGAAGCGCCCCAAAGTATTAGATTCACACCTGAAGTGAATTAGCCGAATACGCCGGTCTTTATGTAATAAGATCGATGATTTAGTACTTGTTGTCGTGCTCCGACAGAAAGTAAAGCCTGTTTTCTATGGGGGACGATTGCGGGATAGCAGGCAGTTCAAAACAAGGTTTTGCGTTTTCTTTTGTATTGTTGTTCAAAATAAACATTCGAAACGTTCTCGGAGCGATCCAGGAAAATTGAGAAATTTTGTATCCTCAAAAAATCTCTCTCTGTCCATTTAAATGTAAATGTTTGAGTTCATGTACACTGAGTCAAGATTGATTGCAGAAGTGGATTTTTTACCAATAAACATTCGATTCCTAGAAAGAAAGGAGACCTTATGAATATTTTTTTCACCAAATTTGTTTTTTTTTGGTACATTTTCAATAAGACTGATAAACTTTTGAAAGAATATGGGCATTCTGAGAAACTTTCCCAGCATGACTTAAAAGGGTCAAGGTAAATGAGATGATAAACTTACTCAAATCTTTGTGGGACATTTCAATTGCAATAAACAGGGCCAGAAAAAGAATACACGACCAGTGACATCATTTGTGAAACTAATGATTTTCAGTCAGTGTCATGAATAGATTCATACCAGTCACATGGAATTTTCTATTATTGCTATATCAATCGGCCACAAATGATCTCATAACCCAAATATTGAACATCGGAAATGGACTTTGGTCCCTCGTGTAGACTCTTGACACACACCACATTGTTAAATTCTATTGGCATTTCCTGGGACCTTTAAACTGTATTACCATATTGTTCCCCATAAACCATAATATAGTTTCCTCTCAATTATCTGGCTAAGGTTCCATTAAAAGTGTATAAACATGCAAATGAGTATTGCAATTGATTCTGTCGTGGGCTACTGCAATACATCATAACCGTGGTTACAATTCTTGTGCTTGAAAATGCCTCCAATTAAGGACAATAATAACCAAAATGTGCTTTAAAAAGTCAGTTTTGAAATTTATTACAATAACAATGTACAGAAGGCCATCAAATACGATGATTGACAGCTAGTATGATTTTGTTAATGACACACTTGTAATACTATGTATGTACTTTCTTTTAATGTGTCATTGTTGGAGTTAAAGTGCTTGTTCTATTGTGGGTTATATGTGCTCACCTTGATATGAGGAGCTGCCACTTGAATTACACCACCAAGTATGTGGGAAACAAACTTTGCTGTTTTTATGGTAGAAGCAATTGCGCAAATTACAAGACCCTTAATATTGATGGTTTGATCATCAAAATGGGATTTTTGTTTTATCTGGATTTTGGAACAAAATGGATTTGGAAGGCAAAATTTCAGGCAGACAATGAGAGAAAATACGGTCTTTTATCGAAATGGGGGACGGGATGGGGTCACAAAGGCGACTGACAAGCACCTTTGATAAACTAGTCAAATGATAAATACAAAGTACTGGTACTCTGATTCCAGAAAAAATGACACCACCATTTTCTGATCAAAAAATACTATTTATAGAGAGGAGAGGACAGATAAAACTGTCACAGTACCATGTGCGTATATATGAGTTAATTCCCTCCGTGATTGGAAGCCATGTATAGAATTAACAAGGCAGCCATATCTCCTTTCAAATTCTCCAAGGATCCTAAAGAGCTTGGTGGGATCGGATTTTCGGTAATCTTCAACAATTAAACGGCCTTGGAAATCGATCTGGAGTGATATGGTATGGGAGTATAGTATATAGGACTATTATGCGGTCCTATCCGAGGATGTCACTAATTTGAGATGTCAATTTGGTTGGAACATGGCCAAAAGTATATAGGCCTGTTTCAATGCATTTTAGGCCGTTAAAATACAAAAGCACTCGGACTGTTGTAGATAGCCGGCTATCCCTCCCCTACTTCATGCAAATTATCAGCCCCATATGTCAAGCCATATCGAAATGCTTGGACTGGTCAGATGGATAACCAGATTTCACTTTTCGTCGTATAGATATTAGGTACGAAATTTGACCAAAATCTGCATTTCAAAAAATATGGCTAAACTAATTTAAAGTTGGCCATTTTTAAATTTTGTGGAGTCTAGACAGATTTGTCTGTAACCTACACTCACAAAATTACAGGGTAATATCGCACAGCTGGACAAATTTATGGTTTGATCCTTACCGTAGGACTCTAGTATACAGTACTATTCTCTGCTTGCTAGTTCATTTTTAAAATTTATTACATTCCATTCTCAATATGCTTTTTATTCCATCTCATTTTGACACTCCTGCCAGTGATAGAGTACATTGAAGGTTTATTGAATTCTAAGCTTGGTTCGAATTGTGAAATCACAGATAATAGTGGAAGGTTTGAATTCAGTACGGGTGAGTCTTGTGGATCACAGAGGAAGGCCAGGTGTGGCAAGATTGGGCTGCAAAAGTATTAAACATAAATTGCATTAGGGGGGTAATGTGGACCCCAGGATTGTTTTTCACACGCCATGTTTAACGCTTAAATTTTTTTGCCCCTAAGATTTGATGTTATGTACTTGCCTATATCAATTGCGCATATTTTGGAAGGGAAGGAAAAAAATCAAATCGGTCATGGCGCTCTTATACTCATAGCATAAAAAAGATTTTGGGGTGCTTCTCAAAATTTGTTTTGCCCAGAAAATCGCACTGAATATTATTTTAAAATTTTTATTTCAGCAAATGTAATTGTATTGATGTCCTAATATTATAAGCCAAATTTATGGAAAAAAGTCCTTCGGGAAAGTGGTTTCATTTTTAGGTGGGGAGAATTGGGTGCGTGTTTCAAAAATCGATTTTGGGCTGCCATTTTGAATCTGTACGACCTGCTTTTCATTTGTTTTTCCTCGCTTTGTGGTCTGTGATGTACCCTATCAATGATAGAGTTGGAATAAAAAATTCCAATGCAAGGGGTTTTCAGAGGGAGGGTCCACTTGGACCCACCTTCTGCACCAACGGGATTGTGCAGAAGAAGGACCTTATGACCATAATAGTCTTAATATTAAAAAGCAGTTTTAAATTGAACTATAAATTTGTTTAAGATCTATAAAGTGGAAGAGAACTTTGAAGACAATGGCACCATGACATGAATGATTATGATTATAGAGGTCCATTAAACTGGATCATTCTGATCCATATTTTAACCTTGAGGTGCCAATACCATGTTCAAAACTTGATTTAAAAAAAGCAGGTCTGTTTTTGATATATCTCCAAAGGACCTCCAACATGCTTTTATTATAACGTGATAGCCTGTTATTAAATTTAAGTGACGCTTAAACATGAGTTGTTTTAAACTAAGTTTGGTTATATTTCAATTGTTATCCCTAACTACCTACACTGACATAACTGTTTTGTTGTGTTAGGTCTTAAATGGGACCAACCGATTCAGAAGGGCTTCCCAAAACCCATCATAACTTGTGGACTAAAAATCGAAAATCTAGCCAAACAAAAAATCTTGTCAAAGATGATAATTATAGACAAATCCTTATCAAAATAGACCCAATAGTGGCATAATTTTCTCAGAAACAAAAAGTGCTTTAAATCTGCATTCTTTTGGACACACGACACTATGAATATCACACTCACAGCATTACTGATTATAGTACTTCGTACACCAAACAGGTGGGTCCCATTATAACATAGGCACAACCAATGCAAATAGACGCAGGGTGTGGCACACACGATTCTTTGCAAATGCTCATGTATATTTGGTTTACTTAATTGCATGGAATAATAAAATAATTCTTCTAGCGCCTATTGGTGGGATAAACGTATAGTGTTAAGGCAGAGGTTTAATTCTGTGAATTCATATGCACAAACTTTTCAGGAAATTGGTCAAAAACAAAAAGAACAAGAGTACGAGATCAATTAATGAACAAGGCGGTTCTAGAACCACAAGTCTCGCTGCTTTCGCGCTTAATTGAAGAACAAAAAGCAGAAACACCAGAGGCAAACTGGCGAGTCAGGGTGTCCCAATAAAAGTTATGCAACCAGATAAACTCCAATTTCTTAACTAGTTTTACATCCCACTATTTCATTTGACACCACATAGGGGTCCAAACATTTTCAATGTGGAGATATATCTTGATAAGTCCTCAACAAGCGCATAACTAAGAAGTTTAGAAGTAGCACCCCCGGGTTTGACATTTATAGTATTCTATACTTCTCACTCTTTCATTTGATAGCACAACTAGAGGTCACAACATCTTCAGTTTGGAGATATTATCTTGAAATGTCCCCAACATAATCATAACCAAGAGATGGTTAGGGTAGCACCCCGGGTTTGCATTTTATAGTAGTCTTTATTCATGCTCTTTCATTTGACACCACCCCCAGGGCCACAAACATTTTCCATCTGTAGATTATATTAATCATGAAAAGTCATGCAAAAATCCCTTAAAATTCAATAAAGTTAGTACAAATATGAAAATTTATTCATTTGGCAACAAGTTTTGAAAAAAAAATCATGTGACCACATTTAAATTGAGTCCGCCTACGGGGTCCAGAAAGTGGTCTGAAATGTACAAATTTTGCGTTTTTCACATTTTCCAAGAATTGTAAAAGGCTGGGCAACCCAAAAGATGACTAGAAGTAGAAAACCATTTCAATGAAAACATGAGATGATTAGCCTATATATATATTGATGTTAATACCTTTGTGGTGGTGTACTCCCCCCACCCCTTTTGAGACGTTTCTGTTTTGGTACACCTGTTTGTACACCACAAATAAAAACAGCCATTAACTGCCAAATAAACACAGGTGGACCTAATTTATGGTAAAGTAAACAAAATCCTGAATCCATTCTTTTTGAAGGGTCGTATTAACACTGACCATTTGACAACTGAGGCAGGAAAATTTGGTTGAAATGGACCAAGCATTTAGCGTTAGTTGCAATTTTAAAATAATCAAAGATCCCCTTTAAGTGGCCCCACATGCATTGACTTCAATTATTATTCACACAAAAGATGTTACCATATAGTAGTTATCATGTAGCTAAGGAATTTTGCATATCCCAATGGTGTCTATTTAAGCGATATCAGCCATTCCGCATATTTAATTAGATCCAATTGTATCAAAAATCGCCCCCTTATCTGATCCACTTGCACTTTGACAGCAATTGTGATTCATACAAAAGATGTACGGCATAGACGTCTCATGTAGCAAAGAAGGAGTTTGCAATCCAATGTACCATTTCAGTGATTACAGCAATTATGCATATTTAATTGATTCAAGTGATATCAAAAAATGCCCCTTTAATCGGCCCACATGCACTTTGACACCAATTATGATTCACCCAAAAGATATGCAGGGCATAGTATTCTTTCATGCCGTGAAGGAATTTGCGATCCGAGTACGGTTTTCGAGATACATTTAATTAGTGCATATTTAATTAGCTCATTTGGCAACCTCGCCGCTTGTATCACACATGCTCAAATTGGAAAAAAGATGCGGACCATGATAGGCTTTATGCGGGAAGGAAATTTTCCGTTATCCAATGTCTGTTTCAAAATTATAGCAACTTACGCTGTTTTTTGCATATTTAATTAGCTCATTTGCATACTTAATTTGCCCGAAATACGCCCGAAATCTTATCAGTTTGAGAACTCTCCCGCCCGCTCCTTTCCACCAGTACATCATTTCATTACGCCTACGGAACTCCAGATAAATCGTACACACGCCGTGAAAAGGACGTCAGGGCAGACAGACAGACAGTGACAGACAGAAGACAGGCAGACAGGACAGACAGACAGAAAAAGTGATTACTAAGCTATGCCGAACAAGGTTCAGGCGAGACAAAAATGGAGGACAAGAAAAATATGAAGGCAATGCATACGTCATGTTAGAAAACTGCAATTAACCATTTTCTGCAGCCTGTTGGGTGGCATATGTGACAATCCCAAGTATCTCAAATACGTGTACCTAATGATGTATTACACAAACTATGTGAAATATAAAAATAAAAAACAACCCCATACATTAACACTAATCTCTACCGAGGTATGTGAGTGATTATCTTCATGTAATTGAAAGGAATATTGCCTTTTTTTTATGAACAATTCCAAATGGGGGTCTCTTTCAGCCTTGTAAGTTAAAATGTTATTGCTTTCCACACACTACACTCCTCATCTTTTACCAGGGAAGAAACAAACAATGGGACTAACAATGGGAATTGACTGTGACAGTCTGCCGAATCCCCCGTAACCATTTGTCCCAAACCTAACCAAAAATAGGTTTCCACTTTGCTAGACTGATTGTTTTGTCATGGGAGGGCCAATTACGTTTCAGTACGTGT
>JAMKCH010035433.1:0-26397 GCA_023653785.1 Ophioderma brevispina
TGTATTCTTTTCTTTTGTAAAAAACAACAGGTACATCAAGAACCTTGGCAAGAGTGGCTGCGACCATGTTCCCGGGTTCCTGGCCAGTACCTTGCCTGCCGTGGACCCCCAAGGCCGGGCTGTCATGATTAGTGCTGTCGAAACAGAAGCTGGTGTACCTTCTGAACAAGTATGCAAGGCCAGGTTGACCATCCTATCCGCTGGAAAGCACACAATCCAATACCTTCTCATATCACATTGTTGGTGTGGATGTTGGGTTTGAAAACCCTATGTATGCTTGCTTGGAGATTGATTATGAGGTAGGTGCAGAAAACTCTGTTTAACGAGTAATTATTATATTGTTGATATTAGTTGTGGTTGATACTGTAAATTTTTGTCAATGTCGGTAACAAATTCTTGTCCAAAATTGTAATTCCTAAATTAATCGTTCCTGTTAGGTTCAGGCATGGAGTACATGTTTACTATAATCTTTGGCTATACTTTTTACTATAATACTTTAGCAAGAAAGCATTTTTTATTATGTGCGTAAAGTGGTCACCTCTAAGCCCTGCTCTTTGTGATGTTTGCGTTCATATGTCTCCTAAGGTTTTTGACATACGACTTAGAACACAAAAAAATAAAAATTTTGCTCCTGTAATCTTTCACAAGTCATACAGAGATCAAACAAAATATTTGTGTGAATCCTAGCCAACCTATCTGTGATATTTATTACATAAGTTTTTATTCGCATTAGTACTGAAGTGACGATTGTTCAGACCTGAACCAATGTTACAGTAATCCTTGGTTCACAAAAGGATCCTGATTCTGTTAAAAACCATGTTGCTAATACATTAGTTACTGATTGTATGCCGGTACATGTAACATGCATCTGGTACAGTACTTTCCGCTGTGTAATCTATTATTTTGTCCTCAAAGGACCCCGATTCCTTACTGCAATCATGCATTTAGGTAGAGAAATGAGAAGAGATAAAAATCATGTTTTATATTGGGAGACAGAAGATATTGCGTTGAAGTTTTTTTATGATGTATACTTTTGTCCATGTAGGATGCGATCAGATGCCACTGGTGAAGCAGCCCAGAACACCCAGCAGATGCTGGACCTACTATGAGCTGGCTCTTGGACTCAACCATGTGGTCAGGAAATACCGTGGAACCACTGGAGGAACATGGCAACTCCTTATTGCTGGTAATGCAGAATCTGGTATGGAGTAGGATACAACCATTGAATGGCCTGTGAGTGCATAGTAAAAATATACACAAAGGACAAATTTTGGATGTCCATTTCACAAGCTTGGCAGAATGGACCATCCAAAATGTGTCCCAAGTGATTATTTTACTATTGAATAGTATAGGCAGTCATATTTGTTTAATATCACAATTTTACAGAGATTCTCATCACAGTGCAATAGTACTTGTCAATGGTAAACACTATGCACAGCTCAAAACGCACGAGTTTCTATAAAAGGTGATATACACCCTCTGGGGATGTATTTATAACCAATTACAAGGTTGCTTGAGATTAGCCGTATCTTTGAATATTTGGGTAAATGAAATTTTCTAAGTAGAAAACCTAGTCATTGGCATTGTCAATGTTATTTTGAAACGGAGGCGGACAATCCGTGCTTTGCAAAAATGCTTAGCAACAATGGTCGTTATTCACAAAAGCGTGTTAACTTTAACACAGGGTCAACATGGTTAAACCCACGATCATGGGTTTAAATTCATGTTATCCTCTAATGGGATATTAACCCAGGGTTAAAATTAACCTGGTAAAGTAACCCGCTTTTGTATACCGCCATTGTGTGTAAAATAAAACTTCATAACGTGCTGAAGGTGTAGAGCCCGCGGGTGCAGTGATCGCCCTTTTCATTTTACGCACTTTGTTTTCACCGATACTCTGGAATCTCGGGGCTTTCCCTGGTTTTGCTTGAGAGCTTTGTGACGTAGGTTCGCTCCCGCTATACTTTAAGTTAAGACATGTTCACTTTAAAGCAAACAAAGGGATTTTTAATCTATGCTTACATCTTCGTTGAGAACAATCTAGGTGGAAAGAATCACAATCACATAGGCCAAGGTCACATTTACCTAAATGACCTATAGGAATACATAAACTAGTCAAAACAATCCATAGTTTGTGTATATATATATATACACATGAGAAAAATGTACAAATCACTATTGCATTGCATTAGCTAATTTGATTTTTTAAAATAAATATTCAAAATACATCAGTACAGTGTCATCGTCCCTTTTGGAACAATTGAACAAATATGCACAATGTAAATAATCCAGTGTGCAATGAGGGTGGGGGGAGTTTCCTGGACAGGAACACAACATTGTAATGGTTCGTTACAATGATTCCTAATTGAATTTTGTTGTCCCGCCGACGGCGGACTATTAAATGAGCATCGTCCTTCGTCCGCCTTTCGTTGGCGTCCGTTTCTGTGACAAAAATGTTAACCCTTGTTTGGTATACCATTTATCGATTTGTCCGTAAGGGCGACATGATGTAACGTGGTGGAAAAGAGCGGGTTTGCCGAATCTCTTCGACCGATTAGATTGTGGCCGTAAAATTTCTAATTAAGTATCTAATTTTGCATAATTTTATGAGAATTTCCTGCAAGGGCCTGTTTACAATTTTCTGGAGTTCCCGCAGCCTTATAAGGATGTAACTTGGTTGAGTGGAAGCGGGCTGAAGAGTTCTTGACCTATTAGATTTTTGGGGTCGTATTTCGGGCATATTGGGTATGCAAATGGAGCTAATATTCAAAAATCCAGCGTAATTTGCTAATTGTTTAACACTTTAAACCTGTACATGGATACTCAAATTCCCCCCCTTTCTGCGCTGCATAATAGCCTATCATGGGGCACATCTTTTTTGCAATTTGGAAAGTATGTTGATATATGTTGGCTATGGTTGCAAATGAGCGAATTAATTATGCGAATGCTGTATCTTCTGAAACGTGCATCGCATAGGCAAATTTCCTTCACTACATGAGCTACTATGCTTATGGGGAGGGGTTGAGGTGTTGGAGGGGGTGGGGTAGTTTTGGGGGGGGGTGGGTGTTGGGGAGGGGTTTGGGTGTTGGGGAGGGGGTTGGTGTGAAGTTTGAGAGGGTGGTGGGAGTGGGTGTTGGGGAGGGGGGGTGTTGGGGAGGGGGTTGGGTATTGCTCGGCGGGTGCGGGGGTGTTGGGAGTGTGGTTTGGTATTGTCGGGGATGTTTGGGAGGGGTGGGGTGTGCCATGGTGTTGGGGAGGGGTGGGAGTGTTGCCGTGGTGTTGTGTGAGGGGGTTGGGAAGTGTTTCATGATTTTTCTGAGCGATGTATGGTTTTGTGCGGTGTTGTGTGAGGGGAAATGGCGGGTGCGGGGGTGTTGGGAAGGGAAGCTGTTACTAGGGTATTGGGGTAGTGTTGTTGTATTGAGGTTGTTAAGGAGGGTGGGGTGTTGTGGGGGGTGTTGGGGATGAGGGTGGGGTGTTGGTTAGTTGTGGGGTGTTGGGAGGGCGTGGGGTTTTGTGGGGTGTTGGGGAGGGGGTGGAGTGTTGCGTGGTATGGGGAGGGGGTAGGTTGTTGAAGTTCATTTATCACATGTGATGATCGCCACATGCGTCGGGGACATTTTTTAACTCAATCGCGTAAAACGAGTTCGCCTTGTTTTCTCTTAGTAATTTATAATGTGTGGCTGTTTTATTTATAGTTCCTGGTGGCAATGATGGACCAGTGGTGGTGCTAATTTGCTCAAAAACACATTCATATAAGAACCTTGGGGGATCAACCAGATATCAGAATGCATGCCATCCAGGAGTATATGAAGTCAGAATCATGTAAATTGGGTTTGTATCTGCACTCGCTGTCATAATTCGTTCTCTGGCGCAGTGTGGTGAGCGGAACAATTTTGCCTGTGCTGGAAGGAGTCAATCACTTCAAGGCACTTGGATTGGTCATTGCAGTGGGGAATTTAAACAAATCACAGGCCGTACATGACACACTAGCAAAGTGCACACTCATGCTTAAATACCAACCTATCAGAGAATAGGAATTGTGACGCAAGTGTAGTGCTATGCATTTAATGCTAAAAGCAGCTAGCGTATCAGAGTTGATTCTTTATTTCTGAAAATCTGTAAAGGCAGCATACAAATGATCCAAAACATTACTGTTTAGTTATGTGTTTCCTTATAGAGTGCTGTTTATGGCTGGCAAGTTAAAAGGTTCATATGGTCACCATTGAATAACATATAGTAAAAAGGTTAAAATAAGGTAAAAAAAAAAAGAGTATTGTTATGAACCATCTCAGCATGTCACATAATCAATCTTAAACAACTTTAGCAATATTCAGTCGATCGCTAACTGGCCTTTTCTTCTACTCAGGTATACTGACTTCAGCTAGTTAAAATGCAAGTGGGCACAACTTTTATATTGGATAACAGAGAATTTGTGTTTTTGAACCATTATCTCCCTTGTTTTACACACAGCATGATTGTGATGATCCAGAAAGCGGTTATTGATCTTTGTTTGCAGTGCTACACATAAAACAAAGGTAAGAGATCAAAGTCTCAAAAACCTACTGAATATTAAAGAGAAAGAAAAAAGCTCTGGAATTCAGGTGATGTTAAAAATGATGCTTCAATTAGTTTGACAGCTTGTAATCATTACAGCATCATTTTCTTTTGACAGTCAATGTTTTTCGTCTGGCAACAAACGAAACAAGGTGACATTCAAAATCACCTTGGAGACAGATGAAGACATGGTAACTGAAATCCGCATGAAAATACTTGACACGGGTTCAGTTGGCAAACATCAAATGAATGTCTCAAGAACCGGTTCCTTTTTGTGGTGCAGAATTTGGAAACCCAGTAAGTTTAACTCCTAGTAATGTTTGTCTTCAGAATGTATATTTCAAATATTTAAGTATTTTTAGGTCTGATAATCAGATGACTATTGAGACTTAATTGTGCAAAAGGCCCCGATTTGCTTTCCAATATTTGGTAGTTGACCTGGAATGGGAAATTATTAGTTGTGTTAATGTCAGTAGAAAGTGGCTCAGTAGAAGTGGTGGCAATCATCGCAGAGTGGGAGAGCCTTGTAGGGGTGAATACAGAAAGTAGAAATGGACATTATTAAGTGTGATTCCATACACTGCTTGAAGCTGCTCACAGTTTCTATGGGTTCCATTTCACAGTTTCTATATCAAATGCCCCATCTTGGTGATGAGGACGAGAGCCCAGAATCAGCGAGTGCCATGCCTCTCAGGAAGGGAGACATTCTTCTTTGCACCCAGGCATCTGAAGAATATGGTGGAGGGACCGTTCCCAGCAAGGAGAGCTATCAACCAATCAGAACGGCCAGGAACACGGAATGCAACATTTTCTTAGCTTGGATAAGAATACTTGGCTTAGAAAACAAATTAATATAAAATTTCTGTGTTTGTGTTTGTCAGTTTGGCATTCAACTGATTGTTGAACACAAAACAAAAAACATGGTTACCACACACTGAGGCAAAAAAAACGGGTCTGGATGTGACCGGTTGTCTGCAGAGGGTTAATCGGAGTCAATCGCACAATTCACCGGTTTAGGGAAATTTCCACTTTTTTTTTTTCCCACCTAAAGGTCATTGATCCACAAAAATCATATTCAGTAACACAGAAAACCCTGGATTTATTTGCACTCATTTTAGGCCACAAGGTGCTAGTATTTAAGGATTTTTTTTTGCATGATCATGTTAAAGTTCTTGTAGTTCTGAAACTTCTGACACTTTTATCCCTAAGTATGACATGTGTTTATTTTAGTACAGTACAGTAAAAGACATTGCAATGCATTGTGGGATTGATTAAAAACACCTTCTGACTTGTCTGTGAAAACAAAGTTGTATCTTGATAAAACACTTATCATGTGATTGTCCTTGGAATTGACAGATGGCAGATTTGCTAACGAAGACACCCGCAGCTGTACGTTGCCGGGTAGAGGCCCCCGCGGTCATCGCTTCAGGGTTCTTGGCATGGTCTGGAGGTATGGGATGTATATAAGGAATTCATATAGTAGAGTAGATAGTGCAATATTTGGGGTTAATTGTGCACTGGTGATAAAAGCAGGAAATTTTGACCCCTTTCTAGGGCATGTCAAAAGAAAGGTTTTAGCTATAGGGGCATCGTAGATTTGTCCTATGATTTTAAAATGCGGCCATATTTACACAAGTGGCTGCCATTGCTTGCTATTTATCCTCTCGATGTGAATTGAGTTGATAAATACAGTTATGGCTTTTAGGGAATTCAGCATGGACATTTGATGCAAAATTGGTGTTGTTTTAGAAAGGACGTTTCGACCAAATGGCCCTGCAGGTTTTTCCTATGGCAGTAATGACGGCCATTGTCCAAAAATGGACGCCATTAACAGCTATTTTACATATTTGCATTAAATAAATACATGTAACATCTTTTTTTCATACATCAATAAAGTGCCAATAAGTTTTTATTTGAGGCAGTTCAAATCTGTGCATGACAACAGTGGTGCTCATTTTCAAGATGGCCACCAGTAATACTTTTTAGTCTGTTGTAAACTGTACATTTGGTATAGAGTACAAAGTCTTCACACATTAGGGTGTGCCTTAAAGAATGGATTTTAATTAAAAAGACCCGATTAGGTTATTTTGATATAATAGTGGTTTTCACTTACACATAGCTACCCTGATTATGCATTGGTTTACTGTGTAGAGATAATGTGCATAATCTTACTTCGTATGTGAATGAAGAGGTAGTTGTAATACCCAAATAAAACTCAACAAAGCACACCATACCAAGTGGTTGCCAAGACTTCATTAAAAGGCATGTTTTTTTTTCTTCAAAACTGAATGTGAGCCATCTGATCAAAACTTGAGGGCAGCATTCTGGCTACAACCAGTCTTAAGCTTCATGTCAGAATATGGCATTAGCAGAAGTTTACTAGTCAAGTGCCTGTACAAAAAAATAAAATAGAATGCTTGTGGTTTGATGGCTAATTAGTGCCCTTCCTCCAATGAAGGCAGCACGTAGACCAATAAAGAGAGCTAGAGAACCACCTATCAAGTCGGTTTACTGTTGGCTCAAATGATATCTGCTCTCCTGAGCCTCCATGTCCAAGTGAATGAGGATGGAATAGAAATGAAGCGTATTGGGAAATCGTTGGACAACACTTCCCAGGGAAGTTAGAAAAGTATGCCAAGAACTTCCAAGTTGTGGTTGCAAGGAGGATTGCAGATGGCAGGGAAATGTTGAAAGCAGCTTTCAGTGCAGACTGTAAATTTTCAACATCAAAAGAAGACATTTCTTCTGCTTTGATATAGATGTGCACTTCTGTATTTACCTTGGATGCTAACTGCAATTCTCTTGTTATGAATAATTAAAACAAATCTTATCTAAAACCCGATTAACTTGCTCCATTTGTCAGTCAAAACTGTATGTTCTCCAACTCATGCTCCATGGTATTCAGATTGCCTTTTTTGAAATGAGAAGAAAGATCACGTCGGCTGGAGCGCAGAGTTTCAATCACAGACTGGGCTCACAGTATGCAAGGGAACTTACAAGGATCAGTGTCTTAAATACAACTCTCTTCTCTCTAAAGCCAAGACAGAGTATGATAGCAACAAGATACTAGTATTATACATGTTACCACGTGACCCGTTTCCATGTCAGTCGGCAATTTAACTTTGAGAGTGAAAATATCACCACCTACCCATGAATGTCCATCAGATATTGCTAACAGTTTTGCAGAAATTTCCACAACAAGATCAAGAAGCTGCCTTAGAACAGTTCTAGGGAATAAAATACTGCAGTCTCTTGAAACTATGTCTAGATGACCTGTCAACAGTTAAAAAACTGTACTTGTAAGGATCGTGTATGTCCTTAAGCTCTCACGCATGCATTTCATCTGTAATCCCGCCAGCTGAAGAAATCCCGCTCGGACACTCTCCGCATCCCTCTCAAAGTTATCGGCCCATATCCGATCGTCACTGTTGGGAAAGTGATGAAAGGACTAGTACATCGTTGTAGAATTATATCGCGATAAGGATCTCCATGGTTTCGAACAGTAACATTACCGTCAATGTCACAGTCCGGAGAAGCATGGTTACAGGGCAGAATGGAACATCGGAATTGGTCTTGCAAACAGAAGAGGCTGTGTTTGTGTTATTGGACTGCAGAGTGCCATTTAAACACATTGACCTAAACAAGTCTAACCCGTCTGAAGATATGGGAAAAAAATTTAAAAACCCTTTGTAAACAAGCTTGAGTCGGTTCCTACCTAGATGGCTTAACTCAATCTAGATCGGTCAAATTGCTTCATCAGATCCTATGACGGTAGATTGTGATTTCCACAGGGTCTGTTACTGGATGTATTGACCTCATCTGGTTCACTGCTCCAAAAGGAATATGCATACTGCCCATGGTTTGTTAAATCTGTCGTTTATGCCAATGACAGCTCTATCTGGTTTTCCACCATGGGATGGTGGATAAGCAATGAATAAGATTGAATTCATGCATTGCAGTCATCAGATCCTGATGTAAAGCCAACAAGCTGATATTACTTTCAAGGCGACAGATAATGTTGTGCGTTTGCTCTCATCCACAGATCGAATAGTAACTCTCAGCCATCCTCATGGCATTCAGTTTTTCATCCGAAAGCTGAAGAACGGAACCCTTGGTGTCATCATTAGACCCAATCACTAGAAAGAAAATCTGTTAACAACTATGCAAGGTTGTCTGGCACTGATAAGGAAAATGGCGGTAATTTTGAACAGTACGATGAAAAATCCACCCATAGGCTTGATCCATGCCTTTGTGACATCAGGCTGGATCCTGCAACTCTAGCACTATGGTCTTTCCAGAAGAAACGAGACGAAGAGAAGTGACCAATGTTCGGTGAGTTCAAAAAGGCAGCTAGTTGCTCGTATTGTCCTTATAAAAATATGTTGTCAGAAAACATATCTACCCAAATGCATTGGCTTCCAATAAACAGGGTTTTGATTAATACGATATTGGAACCTTTTGTCTCTTATTTGTTATCTCCTCACTCCAAGCTGCATAGGATAGTTGTTTTCACACAGATTAGGTAGGGTTGAGGCATCTGAACCCAGGAAAGATCAAGATTTCACCAATGTCGCTTGTGGGTACATACACACAGATCCTCACAGCTGAAAATCCAGATGTATCCCATAATTTAGGTTCTTTAGTAGGGGAGATAACTGGGTTTGTCTTCTCTTGATCGATTAGCATAGTACATGTAAATGTTTGAAAATTCTACTTAAATTACTTCCTAAAGTTATTCTTAAATAGTTGTAATGAGTGTATATCCATAGTTGTTTACATAGAGTTGAAATTTGTATTGTATTTGATAAATGATAATGATATTATTACTCCTTTTTAGCCACGTGACGTTTGCCTAGAAGCTCTAAATAGGCATGATATCAAGATTATTATGATATGAACTAGCACAAATTTTCTTGAAGATATGTTATAAACAGCAATACAGAAAGAACATGAAGGATAATCAATTTTAGTAAGTACCTGAATTCATGCTTTTGGCTAATAATATTGTTGATGTAGAATTTACGCCACAAATTAGAAGATTGCTTGTTTGTGTTTGAGTTTCACATTGACACAGCTACTGATGACTTTGCCAATACTTGGTAGCCATGATTGATTATATTCTTACCAAAAGTGTGAATAATCCAAGTCTAGCGATGGTAATATTGAAGAATATGATTACTCTTGGGTACGGATACAAATCGGCATATAATATTCACATTGGTGCTTTACAACAAAATAGTCAATGCGGTTGGCATTAGCATATTTCCGGTAATATAAACCTAATTACACCATAATTAATAAATAATGGATAAGATAAGAACCCCCCAACAAGGGACTCCAAGGTAGATAAGGATTTATTGTAAAAACTGGTAAAGAGAGTAATTACCTGATATTGTAATGGTGGCAGCCCTTTCAGGGATATCTGCACTTGAGTTGCACTAGGTATGCTCGTTGTCACTATAGACATACCATAAACAATATACTCTTTGGAAAAGCCTCCCCATTTTGGAAATGTTCACAAGCTTTTGTTATGAAACAACACTAACAAAAAAGCCATTTGTGAAGCGTGGTGACTATGTTTAAATGTCTGCCATGGTATCGAATTGCCTATTTACAGGTGATTTGGAATGCCAGTGTAACATAAATGTCTGCCATTATACTAGATTCCAGTTGTCGGGAATAGCCTATACTTTTGTAGGTGGATGGTATGAATTGAGAGGATTAGTATTATAAAACTTTAGTCCGTTGTATTTGTGGTATGATCTGCGCTATAGCCATGAAGCCAACCCTGGCGGTTGGGCCATTCACAGCCCCAATCAATAGTCAAAGAAAACCCAGTAATGTTCAAAAAATGCGCAAACTAAATCCAGGAATAGTTTCAGTGAAAGCAGGTGTTTATTAATAGTGAAGATAAAGTTCTGCATTGTTACAACAGGTGACTGAAGCTTTAAAATTATGTCGTTGTTGTATGGCACATGTTTTAATACCCAATTCTGGGGTAGACACATTAATGCATCACATAGGATTAAATACAAATATATGACTGGACGACTGGCAACGAAGCTTATTTGTAGTTGCTCAGTTTCTTTCAATCCAATCTCTTTTGTAGTGCGAGAAGAAATAGAAGATTTTCGGGTATTCTGTTCCCCTATTTTGGAGTAATGGACGAAGTCCAAACTCCGCCCAAAACTCTACCATCAATTGGAAATCTACTATATAGCATCAACAAATTTGTATTGATTGCTATTTAAAGGTTTTATTTGGCTTTTGCCTGATGTCA
Source organism: Ophioderma brevispina (assembly GCA_023653785.1). Taxonomy (NCBI): domain Eukaryota; kingdom Metazoa; phylum Echinodermata; class Ophiuroidea; order Amphilepidida; family Ophiodermatidae; genus Ophioderma; species Ophioderma brevispina. The sequence continues at coordinate 10,838 of JAMKCH010035433.1, forward strand.
AAAAGATGCTTTGTAGAAAAAATATGCAAATTCAGTCGATTATTAAAAATTGTAAAATAAGGGAATTGGCAGCCCATTTTGGAAAAAAGAATGCATTTGGAAAATGGCCACCATTTCTGTTACTTTGGTAATAGTTACCCATAAAAATTTAAACTTTATTTTTAGGCATTAGCGGGCTACACACCTCCTTTTGCTAGACCCCAAAACAAACAAACTAACACAATTCAGTCCATAAAAGAGATAAAATACCGAATGGCAGCCCTTTTGGAAAATGGCAGCCATTTTGTTACACAAAAAAGCTGCGATTGCCCCTATAGCCAAAAATCCCTCTTAGAACATGCCCAAACTGCGTGCCAAAGTTCATGCTTTTATCACCAGGTGCACAATTCATGCAATATCTCATTACTAATAGGAAGCCAGAGACCACGTTTGCATCTGTATATGTAAGTCAAAAGCTAGCAATGGTAGTGGGCACTCAGATGTTGTTGTAGGTACACTGTTGTACACACAGAAATAGCTGTCAAATTCTCAGCTAATCCAGTGTGGGTTTTTCCAAAAACAAGGAAGCAGTCGGACTTACTACTTTGAAATGAAAGGATGATGTACCAGTGGTCAATATAGTTGCTTGATTACTCCCTTATGCTTCAATAATATGATCAGATGCTATGCCATAATCAATTAGGTGTGTGTATGAGGTTGAATTGACAGTCTATTACACATTTACTGATATCTGTAGGTATCTGAAATGGCGTGTCAGAGCTGCCACGGTGGAACCCCAATGCTGTTGGACAGTCAAGAAAAAAGCTGATGGTAAGTCCGTATGACTAGCTGTAATGGTACATCAATTAAGCGATTTTGTGAATGAAAGTTGTTTAAGTGAAGGTATATTTTTACAAACTGGCATTTGTCAAAGGGAAGGCCATTTAAATGAAAAGTGATGAATGGTCAATCTTCTGGAGGAACATGTTTTATGAGTTGATTGCATTGACAGTTAAGATGCTGTTCAAAACATAAATGACGCAGGAAATGTGTTTGGAGTTTTAATTTTCAAAAGGTTATTTGTAGCACTAGCTGTGGGCTGTGTTTTCTTCAAATTGGTTGAGACAATGACAGCATGTAAAAACATACGATTCTTCTCAAGAAACTGCACCAAGATATCAAAAATTTAAAAGTAACATTAACTCATTGCACAAAAATTGTTGACACCTATATGTAATTCTTGGTAAAATTCATTGTAATTAACATGTGCCTAATACCAGTACTTGCTGAACAAACACTGAATGTTTTCTGTGTATTAAAAAAGAAAGAAGAAAAGCACAGTCTTATTTGACATTTCTTGAATCCTGCTTTTAAAAATACCGGTTCTCTCAGCCATAACTAGGGGACTGGCAGTGTGTGTTGACTCCATGCCTGGAGGGAATGCATGTAAATCCAATTACACCATTTGGGAGTAAGTCTTAGAAATTAGAAATTTGGGTGGGGGTTTATTTTCGTGCTGTGCAAGTTTGAAATTGTTTGAATGAGATTGATTATAAGGTCAGGTTGATTGGGCGTACACAGGCACCAACACCAGACCTGTCTGTTTTCTTGCAGGTCTAATTTGATACCAGTGACAGGACACTGCTACCCAAGGTTTGATATCTCCATATAAACCTGGTCCCATCTTTGATAATTATTCTAAACTTTAAATGAGAGAAAAACATGGGAAAGAGATGGCATTAGAAGGGAGAATTTAGCCCAAAATGGATCATAATTGGAATGATAGATTAAGTTCTTTTATTAGCTTATAGATAACAACTGCATGGGTTCTTATTTTTCTGAACAATAATAATATTGAGTCCACAGTCCATTATTCACGGCTGATTGATTAGCAATTCAAGTAGAGTGTTCACCACCTTGCCATATGCCTATTGTTCGCAACACTCAGCCTATAATGTTGGGATCATTTAGATGGTAGTTCAGGACCACAGCAATACTCTTTGCTACACCTGCGAATTGTAGGCTTCACCTAATCCTTTGGTTCACCTGATCACTTTTGAAATCTCTTATTTTTGGACATAAATGCGTAGATAAAGGTGTATTTCGTGATCCCAGCACCTTTGGTTTTGTAAATGGTTCACTAGATATCCTCCAAAAAACGGTTAGTTCCAAAATTTCAGTTGAATTCGGGAACCCCAGTGCATTTTGCTGTTATAGCGAATATTTGTATCATGCTGCCCTCTAGGCCAATGGGTAATTCTGTCCGTTTAAGACAGAAAAATACACAAATGTGAATTTCTTCTAGAGTAGTTCGAATATGTACGTAAGATTAGGCAAACATAATACTTAGACTAAGGGATACGTGATATAAAAATCTCAACTTTGTTAAGGTAAGTGGGAGTGGAACGAGGCTGTGGATCAGAATGCCCTTTAAGGTTGCACCACCAATTACAACATATATTTTTCTTGGTTTCATAGGAAGGGCAATGCCAACATACCTTAATTCCATTTGAATCCAAACAAGCATTTTAACATGAGCGGTAATTGCGTAATTACAAAACCCAGGAGAATACTGTACAATATATCTTCGGTAACCGTAAACAACCATATTAGCTTGTAGTGCCCAGGTAGTGCCCCTTTAATGGGAAAAACAATAATGGAAATGCATTTTTGTTGTAGCACAGATATTGGAAAGCCCAGTAGGAATAATGCTGGTGGAACACAAAGGGTAATAAATCAAAAGCACATTTTGACACCAGATGTGGAGCTGTTCATTCCACTAGTGCTTGCTTTGTGGAATTTTATGGAATTTTTACCCTGGTGGGGGGGTTGAATTATTTATTTCCCTGAAAATCTCAGTGGTTACGTTGTTTTACTAGTAAGGGATACTATTACTAGGTTTCATGTTATTCTTTTTGTATTTGCCTAGTGAATTGATGCTTACATCATGTCTCTTTCATCAACGATTACACTTGTATGTCAATCCGGTGAGACCGTAGAAGAGGTGACAGACTCTGGCTTTCTCGGAACGGAAACCAACACTGTCTGCATCTTTAATAGGAGATTGTGCTCTCCGTCAGGTATATAAACTAATACATTAGGTTGGAGTTATTTCCACAACTTGTTTATATCAGCAAGTAAGAAATTGTTAAGCAGTAGTCCCAATCACTAGAAAGAAAATCTGTTAACAACTATGCAAGGTTGTCTGGCACTGATAAGGAAAATGGCGGTAATTTTGAACAGTACGATGAAAAATCCACCCATAGGCTTGATCCATGCCTTTGTGACATCAGGCTGGATCCTGCAACTCTAGCACTATGGTCTTTCCAGAAGAAACGAGACGAAGAGAAGTGACCAATGTTCGGTGAGTTCAAAAAGGCAGCTAGTTGCTCGTATTGTCCTTATAAAAATATGTTGTCAGAAAACATATCTACCCAAATGCATTGGCTTCCAATAAACAGGGTTTTGATTAATACGATATTGGAACCTTTTGTCTCTTATTTGTTATCTCCTCACTCCAAGCTGCATAGGATAGTTGTTTTCACACAGATTAGGTAGGGTTGAGGCATCTGAACCCAGGAAAGATCAAGATTTCACCAATGTCGCTTGTGGGTACATACACACAGATCCTCACAGCTGAAAATCCAGATGTATCCCATAATTTAGGTTCTTTAGTAGGGGAGATAACTGGGTTTGTCTTCTCTTGATCGATTAGCATAGTACATGTAAATGTTTGAAAATTCTACTTAAATTACTTCCTAAAGTTATTCTTAAATAGTTGTAATGAGTGTATATCCATAGTTGTTTACATAGAGTTGAAATTTGTATTGTATTTGATAAATGATAATGATATTATTACTCCTTTTTAGCCACGTGACGTTTGCCTAGAAGCTCTAAATAGGCATGATATCAAGATTATTATGATATGAACTAGCACAAATTTTCTTGAAGATATGTTATAAACAGCAATACAGAAAGAACATGAAGGATAATCAATTTTAGTAAGTACCTGAATTCATGCTTTTGGCTAATAATATTGTTGATGTAGAATTTACGCCACAAATTAGAAGATTGCTTGTTTGTGTTTGAGTTTCACATTGACACAGCTACTGATGACTTTGCCAATACTTGGTAGCCATGATTGATTATATTCTTACCAAAAGTGTGAATAATCCAAGTCTAGCGATGGTAATATTGAAGAATATGATTACTCTTGGGTACGGATACAAATCGGCATATAATATTCACATTGGTGCTTTACAACAAAATAGTCAATGCGGTTGGCATTAGCATATTTCCGGTAATATAAACCTAATTACACCATAATTAATAAATAATGGATAAGATAAGAACCCCCCAACAAGGGACTCCAAGGTAGATAAGGATTTATTGTAAAAACTGGTAAAGAGAGTAATTACCTGATATTGTAATGGTGGCAGCCCTTTCAGGGATATCTGCACTTGAGTTGCACTAGGTATGCTCGTTGTCACTATAGACATACCATAAACAATATACTCTTTGGAAAAGCCTCCCCATTTTGGAAATGTTCACAAGCTTTTGTTATGAAACAACACTAACAAAAAAGCCATTTGTGAAGCGTGGTGACTATGTTTAAATGTCTGCCATGGTATCGAATTGCCTATTTACAGGTGATTTGGAATGCCAGTGTAACATAAATGTCTGCCATTATACTAGATTCCAGTTGTCGGGAATAGCCTATACTTTTGTAGGTGGATGGTATGAATTGAGAGGATTAGTATTATAAAACTTTAGTCCGTTGTATTTGTGGTATGATCTGCGCTATAGCCATGAAGCCAACCCTGGCGGTTGGGCCATTCACAGCCCCAATCAATAGTCAAAGAAAACCCAGTAATGTTCAAAAAATGCGCAAACTAAATCCAGGAATAGTTTCAGTGAAAGCAGGTGTTTATTAATAGTGAAGATAAAGTTCTGCATTGTTACAACAGGTGACTGAAGCTTTAAAATTATGTCGTTGTTGTATGGCACATGTTTTAATACCCAATTCTGGGGTAGACACATTAATGCATCACATAGGATTAAATACAAATATATGACTGGACGACTGGCAACGAAGCTTATTTGTAGTTGCTCAGTTTCTTTCAATCCAATCTCTTTTGTAGTGCGAGAAGAAATAGAAGATTTTCGGGTATTCTGTTCCCCTATTTTGGAGTAATGGACGAAGTCCAAACTCCGCCCAAAACTCTACCATCAATTGGAAATCTACTATATAGCATCAACAAATTTGTATTGATTGCTATTTAAAGGTTTTATTTGGCTTTTGCCTGATGTCAAAAAGATGCTTTGTAGAAAAAATATGCAAATTCAGTCGATTATTAAAAATTGTAAAATAAGGGAATTGGCAGCCCATTTTGGAAAAAAGAATGCATTTGGAAAATGGCCACCATTTCTGTTACTTTGGTAATAGTTACCCATAAAAATTTAAACTTTATTTTTAGGCATTAGCGGGCTACACACCTCCTTTTGCTAGACCCCAAAACAAACAAACTAACACAATTCAGTCCATAAAAGAGATAAAATACCGAATGGCAGCCCTTTTGGAAAATGGCAGCCATTTTGTTACACAAAAAAGCTGCGATTGCCCCTATAGCCAAAAATCCCTCTTAGAACATGCCCAAACTGCGTGCCAAAGTTCATGCTTTTATCACCAGGTGCACAATTCATGCAATATCTCATTACTAATAGGAAGCCAGAGACCACGTTTGCATCTGTATATGTAAGTCAAAAGCTAGCAATGGTAGTGGGCACTCAGATGTTGTTGTAGGTACACTGTTGTACACACAGAAATAGCTGTCAAATTCTCAGCTAATCCAGTGTGGGTTTTTCCAAAAACAAGGAAGCAGTCGGACTTACTACTTTGAAATGAAAAGGATGATGTACCAGTGGTCAATATAGTTGCTTGATTACTCCCTTATGCTTCAATAATATGATCAGATGCTATGCCATAATCAATTAGGTGTGTGTATGAGGTTGAATTGACAGTCTATTACACATTTACTGATATCTGTAGGTATCTGAAATGGCGTGTCAGAGCTGCCACGGTGGAACCCCAATGCTGTTGGACAGTCAAGAAAAAAGCTGATGGTAAGTCCGTATGACTAGCTGTAATGGTACATCAATTAAGCGATTTTGTGAATGAAAGTTGTTTAAGTGAAGGTATATTTTTACAAACTGGCATTTGTCAAAGGGAAGGCCATTTAAATGAAAAGTGATGAATGGTCAATCTTCTGGAGGAACATGTTTTATGAGTTGATTGCATTGACAGTTAAGATGCTGTTCAAAACATAAATGACGCAGGAAATGTGTTTGGAGTTTTAATTTTCAAAAGGTTATTTGTAGCACTAGCTGTGGGCTGTGTTTTCTTCAAATTGGTTGAGACAATGACAGCATGTAAAAACATACGATTCTTCTCAAGAAACTGCACCAAGATATCAAAAATTTAAAAGTAACATTAACTCATTGCACAAAAATTGTTGACACCTATATGTAATTCTTGGTAAAATTCATTGTAATTAACATGTGCCTAATACCAGTACTTGCTGAACAAACACTGAATGTTTTCTGTGTATTAAAAAAGAAAGAAGAAAAGCACAGTCTTATTTGACATTTCTTGAATCCTGCTTTTAAAAATACCGGTTCTCTCAGCCATAACTAGGGGACTGGCAGTGTGTGTTGACTCCATGCCTGGAGGGAATGCATGTAAATCCAATTACACCATTTGGGAGTAAGTCTTAGAAATTAGAAATTTGGGTGGGGGTTTATTTTCGTGCTGTGCAAGTTTGAAATTGTTTGAATGAGATTGATTATAAGGTCAGGTTGATTGGGCGTACACAGGCACCAACACCAGACCTGTCTGTTTTCTTGCAGGTCTAATTTGATACCAGTGACAGGACACTGCTACCCAAGGTTTGATATCTCCATATAAACCTGGTCCCATCTTTGATAATTATTCTAAACTTTAAATGAGAGAAAAACATGGGAAAGAGATGGCATTAGAAGGGAGAATTTAGCCAAAATGGATCATAATTGGAATGATAGATTAAGTTCTTTTATTAGCTTATAGATAACAACTGCATGGGTTCTTATTTTTCTGAACAATAATAATATTGAGTCCACAGTCCATTATTCACGGCTGATTGATTAGCAATTCAAGTAGAGTGTTCACCACCTTGCCATATGCCTATTGTTCGCAACACTCAGCCTATAATGTTGGGATCATTTAGATGGTAGTTCAGGACCACAGCAATACTCTTTGCTACACCTGCGAATTGTAGGCTTCACCTAATCCTTTGGTTCACCTGATCACTTTTGAAATCTCTTATTTTTGGACATAAATGCGTAGATAAAGGTGTATTTCGTGATCCCAGCACCTTTGGTTTTGTAAATGGTTCACTAGATATCCTCCAAAAAACGGTTAGTTCCAAAATTTCAGTTGAATTCGGGAACCCCAGTGCATTTTGCTGTTATAGCGAATATTTGTATCATGCTGCCCTCTAGGCCAATGGGTAATTCTGTCCGTTTAAGACAGAAAAATACACAAATGTGAATTTCTTCTAGAGTAGTTCGAATATGTACGTAAGATTAGGCAAACATAATACTTAGACTAAGGGATACGTGATATAAAAATCTCAACTTTGTTAAGGTAAGTGGGAGTGGAACGAGGCTGTGGATCAGAATGCCCTTTAAGGTTGCACCACCAATTACAACATATATTTTTCTTGGTTTCATAGGAAGGGCAATGCCAACATACCTTAATTCCATTTGAATCCAAACAAGCATTTTAACATGAGCGGTAATTGCGTAATTACAAAACCCAGGAGAATACTGTACAATATATCTTCGGTAACCGTAAACAACCATATTAGCTTGTAGTGCCCAGGTAGTGCCCCTTTAATGGGAAAAACAATAATGGAAATGCATTTTTGTTGTAGCACAGATATTGGAAAGCCCAGTAGGAATAATGCTGGTGGAACACAAAGGGTAATAAATCAAAAGCACATTTTGACACCAGATGTGGAGCTGTTCATTCCACTAGTGCTTGCTTTGTGGAATTTTATGGAATTTTTACCCTGGTGGGGGGGTTGAATTATTTATTTCCCTGAAAATCTCAGTGGTTACGTTGTTTTACTAGTAAGGGATACTATTACTAGGTTTCATGTTATTCTTTTTGTATTTGCCTAGTGAATTGATGCTTACATCATGTCTCTTTCATCAACGATTACACTTGTATGTCAATCCGGTGAGACCGTAGAAGAGGTGACAGACTCTGGCTTTCTCGGAACGGAAACCAACACTGTCTGCATCTTTAATAGGAGATTGTGCTCTCCGTCAGGTATATAAACTAATACATTAGGTTGGAGTTATTTCCACAACTTGTTTATATCAGCAAGTAAGAAATTGTTAAGCAGTAGTCCGTTCATTTCTGAGGGGAATCTGAAAATTTGTTCTAGATGTTCCCTCTGAAAATGAAAGGATTGTCTCAAACAAAGTCACCACTTTTATTTAATGGCACCCCCCAAAAGTCATAAATTGACAGAGACCTGAAATGAATGGTAAACTTAGACCAGTACTGCCAAGACAAAACTTAACGATTACAGGTCCTCAAAAGTTAATTACGTTTTAAATCGGACAATTTTATTGGTTCGACTTTGGGTTTATGCAGTATTTAGGCCTAATCAGGTAAGAAGAGCTCAGTGGTTTGTACAGATATTATAGTAGGTCTATTTTGATTTGGTTACTCAGAGTTATAATCAGGCTATATCATTCAATGGGCCAATCAGAGATGCGGTAAGAAAGGTGGTAGGACTCGATAGGTTAAACAAAAAGTTGGGCAAGACTCAAATTAAGAAAAATGAGGATTTTGGTGTGTCGTAACAAATGATGGAATATTGTTGAAAGTATTTAGTACTAGAAAGGGGAAAAAGTATCTTTTTATTGATGAGAGTTGGAAAAACTGAACATGATGTGCATGCGTTCTTCTCAGACAATAAGTGTTGATTAGGCATCTGTTAACATGATTCAGTGATTCCACACCACAATGTAATTACTGCTGTCACAACCTGAACCATGGAGATTCAAATAGCAAAGTAATCACTCTCTTGTTTTCCTTCATATTGCATTAGATTCCCCGGGGTGGTATCTCGTCACATCCGACGCTGACGAAAGCGTATTGTGAATGAAGGAAAGACTCCAGGAAAGAAGAAATCGTCAAGTGTGCTGTCAACCAGAGACAGGTGGGTTAGCCTTACTCTATGATGTAAATCATAGGGTTTTAGATGACAGAACTGATGGACAGTGGCCTGGACGACATGTATGGTTCCTACGATAACCAGAATGCAACAGATATGCAGAATGAAACTTGACATTTTGATATATCTATCTAGAATGTCATTCTTGGATCTAGCAAGGGTGTGACCATAATCCACAACCTCCCCCAGATAGGTTGCACTGCTGGACTGATTGACCTCAAAGTTTGTAATTCAAATGTTTTGGTGATATGCTTCCATGTGAGGAGAAGATGCATGAAAAATCAAGTCAATGATGGGTCCCCCACTTAAGCTGTTATTGTGTAGTAGAGGTAGAATTGACAAGTTGCAGTTTTTGTGTCGCATGCCTTAGCAGGCAAACACTAGGATCACTGTTGTTGTCTGTTGATGTTATTGTCGGGTGATGTTGTATGTTGTGAAAAGTTATAACATTGACTGGAAATCCGAATACTTCGATGGATTTCAAAAAAAATTGAGTCATTGAGGTTGCAACATGGGATCCCTATTTGTTGATGATGGTCAAAAGTCACATACCAAGGTCAAAGGTCATATGAGGTCAAGTTACAAGTAGGCTGACTATGTAAAATTGACCTCAATTAAAAAAGATGAAAACTTCATTGCCAACCAAACTTGATTATGAGTATTTAACAAATCAAGGTCAAAGGTCATTGAGGCCTATCAGTCACAAACCGCAGCGGCAGACGACACATTAGCAGTCTGAGGGACGTTGATCTATTTTTGTAAAAAAAATTTAAGAGGACTTTTCATTTTATTTTGCAAAGTTTTTGCCAGTGCTGGTTCCAAGATCTTGAAATAGATTCAGAAAATTTTGTTGAGAACATCCATAATCCACCACTTATTGTATGTAAATCTTTCTTCCGTGATCCCAGCGGGCAAGTCGTTAGAGCGAAGTCGAAAAGACGTTGCACGTCGAAAAACAGGGTCGACGGGTGTTTATAAATTTACGTCGAAAAAAATGAAATTGAATCGAGTTTTAAGAACGACGTCAAATCGATTTGCATTTTCGACATTAAAATAGTGTGTAAATTTCTAAAACTCTCGACGTCTTTTCGACGTTCCAGCATCGATTGCCCACTGGGATGTAAAGCACTAACATGCAGTGATTCTGTAGCAGACTTAAAAAAAAGTTGTGCACTTGACTTCTTTGCTTGATAACTAAAAGAAAAGAAAGTCCAAATCCATTTTAAAAATGTGACGTAGTCTTTAGTCTTTCTTAGTTCATATTATATATTATTTTTTTCCTGAAAGGTGGTGATTGCCCTCACAGGTGGCGAGCTTGTCTATTTTGAAATGGACCCCCGTAAGTGAACTGTTAATTTTATTTTAACATTAAGAATGTACATCGCAAGCAAATTCAATGTAGCTGCCTTGGAGTTTTTTCATAAAGGCTTTGTTCCATGGTGGTTTTCTTCAGAGTGATTATATAAATTTGATCAGGGTAACCTTATGTACCTGTACTCAGGCTTCAAATTACAATTTTAGAATTACCTGCTCTGGTGCATGTAACTTCAAAAATTTACATGCACAATGTGAAAGTTACATGCACAGGCTAATATAAACATGGATTGGTGTTACTACTAACCTTATTCTTATCAGACTCTGGTATGTTTAGATTATTGACAGTTGGCTCAAATTTTATCATTTTAGCATTCAATTACTTTCTATGAAGTGGCTAAAATTGCATATTTTAGGGATTCACAAAGTTTAAATGCAGGATACAAATGTTAAATGCACAGAGAAAGTTACATGCACCTGTGCATGTGTGCACCTGGGTAATTCGAAGCCTGCCTGTACTCAAAAGTAGCAAACTGGTGGTTTCTGAATTTCAATAACAAATCCACTGCAAAAGTGATAAGACATTGTTATAACAGATTAGAATGTTTCAATTGCATGTGAAATTTGGCAAATAGAAAGGCCTTTTCTTAATTGTTTTATTTAGATGTTATTTTTAGGCATGGCTATTGATTGCTTGTGGTATTTGAGTTATATTAACTAAAATTTTGGTTTACAGACCAATTACTACTACTCGTATTTCAATTTCAATTCAGCAATCGGTCCCATAAAATAGGAATAAAACCATTTTCCTTACCAATTGCAGACTGGTCAATTGAACGAGTACACAGAGCGCAAGGACATGTCAGCAGATGTGAAGTGCATGAGCTTGGCTAGTGTACCGGCTGGTGAGCAAAGGGCAAGGTTCCTGGCAGTAGGTTTGGATGACAACACAGTCAGGATCATCTCCCTCGACCAATCAGTAAGTATTAGTAGGAGGAAAAAAGATGCTAAATCTATTGGCTACCTTTCTGACTGTCGGTCATTATCTATGAATTGTTATCAATAGGAAGTTAGGGGACGAGGCATGTGGTATGTTTTTACAGTCCTGCCATGAAACTTATCTGAAAACTGATCTGCTCCTATCTCTTGAAAACAATAAAGCTGTCCTCATGGTCCTGCTGTCTGCTGCCTCGACACCATTGATCACGGTATACTGTTGTAAAGACTAGAAACTACATTTGGCAATAAGAACATGGTTTAAATCTTGGTTTTCTACCCATCTTAAAGACCTGTGTCCTGTATTTATTAACATGACAATTTTCATTTTACTCTCTTGATTGTTTGTGTAGGTGTGCACATTGTCTGGATTCAATACCAATATTTCTTATGTTTTGTTCATGTAGGCTGGTATTCTGAAAGGAAGTCTAACTTAAGACCAAGTTAAACCAGGGTTAGTCCTACATGAGTGGGCCTTTCTTCCCTCCCAACATATTCTAAGATTGTGCTGTAACGGGTGAGAAAATGACCCATCCATGAGGAATTTTCTCACTTAATACACATTTAACTTTTACAGTATTTTGAAAGGAAAAAATGTCCACTCAGGTAGGACTAACCCAGATCTAAAGTTAGACTCCTTTCAGAATACCAGCCATAGTTATTACCATATAACCTGGTCAGGTGGATTGTTCAGTAGTTAGGCACAGCTTATCGAAGTTTTATGAAGACCTGTGCATGTACAGTTTAAACACATTAATAAGCATTCATTTTGTATTTTCTTTTGATTTAGGATTGTTTGCAACCTCTGAGTATGCAAGCATTGCCAGCCCCAGCAGAGTCTCTGTGTATTGTAGAGATGGGTGGGTCAGAAGGGGAGTCTGGTGAGAAGGGAGTGTCAGGAGGTCTCTTCCTCAATATCGGTTTACAGGTAAGATTCTGTCAGTTATGTCTCGCACAAAGAGCACCATGTCATAAGAGAATGTCTAACTTGCTAGTGCATATTACACTATACATGTAACATGACAAACTTTGTCCTTTCAGAATACAGCAGATTTTACATAACAAGAAACGTTCTTGGGTTATTACTTAGAATTCCATTAGGTACTGAGTATTTTGTCGCTGTGCTAAGAAATATAAACTGCGACATTGTGCTAGGATTTCACATTATTTTCCAATTCTCATGCACAACTGATTATTATGGTTCTTCCAAGTTAAAGTGATTTAGTGCAGAAGACGATAGAGTTAAAAAAGAGCTATAAATGCATCGGATGTTATTGTATTGGATATGTGGCAAGGTAGCCCCGACCAGTTATAATCCCAAGAATGTATTTTTCTCTTCAGAATGGTGTATGTTAGAATGGTCTGACTAGGACAGGGATTTGTCAGAACACACGGACGAGATAATCTGGGCTCCAGGCCAGTATTAAACTCTTCAGATCAACACTGCAGGGTTCAGAAGCTGTAAGTTGCAAATGTATATCTTCATAAATGTTGTGGTCTAGCATGTAGTTGCGTGTTAGTTATGGGCAGCCTTTAGGGGCAGACACTCATTGTTGGAGTTCTCATGACAATTTTAGTGATCAATGTAAATGGTAGACTAGGGGTAGGCATTGTTGTTGGGAGGTTAATAAGGTGTTTCATGTTGGTTTCGTACAGGTGTGCTTGCCATGTCAAGTCGGTCATGGTTGAGTATGGTACCAGTCACGATTCCATCTCACCCCTCTTCTATGAAAACCTTTGGAGTATGGACATCAGGCTTGCTTCAGAACGTGCCAGAGGGTATCGTCGCCATTTCTACAAACACATTGAGGTAATGCAAATATGAAATGCCTGTTCTTTGCAGTCTTATCTTTACATGTTCAAGGTTTTTAATTTTATCAAGCTCTTAGAAGAAAATCAAGTCATAGAGCTCAGAAATCAGAAGTATTCAATCAAAACTAGGGAGTATTAAGGAGCAACTGAAGCTGAACCAAAAAACGTTTGTTATCTGATCTTGGAAGTGATGTTTATGCGTTCTTCACAGACATTTGTTTGGGGAAAACGGATGACGGATTCCCAGTACTCCGTCATATTTGAGGCAAAGTGGCTATTTTCAACAGTTGCAAGAATAGTTTGTGAGATCGGTTGTATTGAAAAACACAAAAAACTATTTCAGGTACTGTTCCCAGATTGAAGGCTTTAGTCTTTTCGTAATAAAAATGTGGTGGCAGCCAAAAGATAGCGGTGATTTTCAGCTATTTGGAAATGGTAATAAATGATGTCATATTAAGTCATCTCTAAAATTTATAATCCATAAACACAGTCGAGGCATTTTGGGATGATAAGTTCCTCTTTTCTCAGATTTTAGCTTGAGGAAAACTAGGAGCAGTAGTTCAACGAGGTATCAACATCGCTCTTCAAATACACGCACGCAAGTTTGCCATTCACAGTGACAGTAACAACCTCATTCACCATAGAGACGGACCACAATGCCTACACAGAAACCACAAAGGACACAGCGCAACAGCTATGGCAGAGGTAAGGAGGTTATACCTTTTATGGTTTTCTAACCTAATTTGAGATTAAGTAAATGTGTTTTTAGCTAAAGTGCAGATAGATAAAAAAATTCCTTTATGGTGGGAAGTTTTGTCAAAGGATGTCTCAAGATTTCTCCCACCAACTGCACATGATTGCGTGTATTGGTTCCAGACTGAGCCAAGCAAGATGTCTTTGTTGAAATAGGCAAATTCTGTTGTAAGGATAATATGTCAAAGTATATGCTGTCACCATAAGGGAATGGACAAATGAATCTTAAATTATTGCTTGTGCAAAACTGTCCTTCAATACAGTAAAAGGAGTGCAATTGCCACCAGGATATAGTTCGCATTTGGTTTACTACACTGCGTTCATTGACATGTACACTGTATAGTTGCCATCGATGTGATCATATGTCATGTCCAATCAGTTCTCAGGATAATTATAAACAGAAGATTGAAGATTTATCACACAAATAAAGAAAAATATTATAAAAAAAGGCTTTGCTTTCCAGTAACCAAAGAGAGGGTGCTAGCATATGATGTACTTCAGGTTCTAATGTACAGGGACTCGGAACTTTAGCAAACTAAAAGTAACGGCCTTGGTAAGACTAGTTAGCCATGTAAATTACCCACTGACCTGTCAGGAAACCCAACTTAGATAATATGAACAATAAGTCCCAGATGGACATGATGTTTAGCGCTCTTCACAGATACTTATCCTGATGATAACTTACTTACTGATCCATCTTGTAATCATCTATTGTGCTGTTATCATTAAGCTTGATAGATGTTCCAGTACATCGGGTTTTTATCTTATTTTAGGAAATGGTGGACGCAAGCTGGTGAGGAGGAAAGGGAGCTTGCAGCCGAGATGGCCGGGCTTCCTCAATGAAGCATCTCCATGAGAGTTGTGTTGGGCCCCCAAGGCTGGTGCCGGAATGTGGGATCTCAGGTTAGGGTACGAATCCCATACAGGTGAGACCTGGACACAGTTGCAATTGGAACAGAAATGAAGCTGCTTTCTAGTGAGTCAAATTGTACGCTCTTTGTAAGAGGCACAAACGAAGACTGTAAATAATTGAAATAAGGTTTTAGATTTTCTTGCCACAAAGAATAGCTTGTCTGTTTGTTAATATTAGTCCTTAGTTTGAACAATGGAGATGGACATTTTGGATATCTGATCTACGGAACAGGAATGGGAAATGATGTTTATGCGTTATCACAGCTTTAATTTTGTCGGTTTGAAAAATTAAAAAACTGATCCCAATTACCAAAATATATATTATAGTCTTGTATTCTGAAATTAAGATTCAATATTTAAATGCAATGTAAACTGGAATGTTGCCATCTGCACATACTGTCATGAATGAAGTTCAGAAGGAGACTATACGCAATCCACTATGTAGCCCACTGGTTAGGGTAGGTAGCCTTTGGTGCTGGAGGTCCTCAGTTCAATTCCCAGCAGGAC